>CAVMKG010000003.1:10000-40000 GCA_963682025.1 Cordilura impudica
TTAAATTTTAAATTTTAAATTTTAATTTTAAATTTTTAATTTTTAATTTTAAATTTTTAATTTTTAATTTTTAATTTTTAATTTTTATTTTTAATTTTTAATTTTAAATTTTTAATTTTTAATTTCTAATTATTAATTATTAATTATTTTTATTATTATTTTTAGTTTTTAATTTTTGATTTTTAATTTTTAATTTTTAATTTTTCATTTTTCATTTTTAATTTTTAATTTTTAATTTTTAATTTTTAATTTTTAATTTTTAATTTTTAATTTTTAATTTTTAATTTTTAATTTTTAATTTTTAATTTTTAATTTTTAATTTTTAATTTTTAATTTTTAATTTTTAATTTTTAATTTTTAATTTTTAATTTTTAATTTTTAATTTTTAATTTTTAATTTTTTAGTTTTTAATTTTTAATTTTTAACTTTTAATTTTTAATTTTTAATTTTTTATTTTTAATTTTATTTTTTAATTTTTAATATTTAATTTTTAATTTTTAATTTTTAATTTATAATTTTTAATTTTTAACTTTTAATTTTTAATTTTTAATTTTTAATTTTTAATTTTTAATTTTTAGTTTTTAATTTTTAATTTTTAACTTTTAATTTTTAATTTTTAATTTTTAATTTTTTATTTTTAATTTTATTTTTTAATTTTTAATATTTAATTTTTAGTTTTTAATTTTTAATTTTTAACTTTTAATTTTTAATTTTTAATTTTTAATTTTTAATTTTTAATTTTTTATTTTTAATTTTATTTTTTAATTTTTAATATTTAATTTTTAATTTTTAATTATTAATTTATAATTTATAATTTTTAACTTTTAATTTTTAATTTTTAGTTTTTAATTTTTAATTTTTAATTTTTAATTTTTAATTTTTAATTTTTAATTTTTAATTTTTAATTTTTAATTTTTAATTTTTAATTTTTAATTTTTAATTTTTAATTTTTAATTTTTAATTTTTAATTTTTAATTTTTAATTTTTAATTTTTAATTTTTAATTTTTAATTTTTAATTTTTAATTTTTAACTTTTAATTTTTAATTTTTAATTTTTAATTTTTAATTTTTAATATTTAATTTTTAATTTTTAATTTTTAATTTTTAATTTTTAATTTTTAATTTTTAATTTTTAATTTTTAATTTTTAATTTTTAATTTTTAATTTTTAATTTTTAATTTTTAATTTTTAATTTTTAATTTTTAATTTTTAATTTTTAATTTTTAATTTCTAATTTTTAATTTTTAATTTTTAATTTCTAATTTTTAATTTTTAATTTTTAATTTTTAATTTTTAATTTTTAATGTTTGATTTTTAATTTTAATTTTTAATTTTTAATTTTTAATTTTTAATTTTTAATTTTTAATTTTTAATTTTTTAATTTTTAATTTTTAATTTTTAATTTTTAATTTTTAATTTTAATTTTTAATTTTTAATTTTTAATTTTTAATTTTTAATTTTTAATTTTTAATTTTTAATTTTTAATTTTTAATTTTTAATTTTTAATTTTTAATTTTTAATTTTTAATTTTTAATTTTTAATTTTTAATTTTTAATTTTTAATTTTTAATTTTTAATTTTTAATTTTTAATTTTTTAATTTTTAATTTTTAATTTTTAATTTTTAATTTTTAATTTTTAAATTTTTAATTTTTAATTTTTAATTTTTAATTTTTAATTTTTAATTTTTAATTTTTAATTTTTAATTTTTAATTTTTAATTTTTAAATTTTAATTTTTAATTTTAATTTTTAATTTTTAATTTTTGATTTTTAATTTTTAATTTTTAATTTTTAATTTTTAAATTTTAATTTTTAATTTTTAATTTTTAATTTTTAATTTTTAATTTTTAATTTTAAATTTTTAATTTTTAATTTTTAATTTTTAATTTTAAGTTTTTAATTTTTAATTTTAAATTATTAATTTTTAATTTTTAATTTTTAATTTTTAATTTTTAATTTTTAATTTTTAATTTTTAATTTTTAATTTATAATTTTAAATTTTTAATTTTTAATTTTTGATTTTTAATTTTTAAATTTTAATTTTAATTTTTAATTTTTAGTTTTTAATTTTTAATTTTTAATTTTTAAATTGTAAATTTTAAATTTTAAATTTTAAATTTTAAATTTAAAATTTTAATTTTTAATTTTTAATTTTAAGTTTTTAATTTTTAATTTTTAATTTTTATTTTTAATTTTTAATTTTTAATTTTTAATTTTTAATTTTTAATTTTTAATTTTAAATTTTTAATTTTTAATTATTAATTATTAATTATTTTTATTATTATTTTTAGTTTTTAATTTTTGATTTTTAATTTTTAATTTTTCATTTTTCATTTTTAATTTTTAATTTTTAATTTTTAATTTTTAATTTTTAATTTTTAATTTTAATTTTTAATTTTTAATTTTTAATTTTTAATTTTTAATTTTTAATTTTTTTATTTTTAATTTTTTATTTTTAATTTTTAATTTTTAATTTTTAATTTTTAATTTTTAATTTTTAATTTTTAATTTTTAATTTTTAATTTTTAATTTTTAATTTTTAATTTTTAATTTTTAATTTTTAATTTTTAATTTTTAATTTTTAGTTTTTAATTTTTAATTTTTAACTTTTAATTTTTAATTTTTAATTTTTAATTTTTTATTTTTAATTTTATTTTTTAATTTTTAATATTTAATTTTTAATTTTTAATTTATAATTTTTAATTTTTAACTTTTAATTTTTAATTTTTAATTTTTAGTTTTTAATTTTTAATTTTTAACTTTTAATTTTTAATTTTTAATTTTTAATTTTTAATTTTTAATTTTTAATTTTTAATTTATTATTTTTAATTTTATTTTTTAATTTTTAATATTTAATTTTTAATTTTTAATTTATAATTTTTAATTTTTAACTTTTAATTTTTAATTTTTAGTTTTTAATTTTTAATTTTTAATTTTTAATTTTTAATTTTTAATTTTTAATTTTTAATTTTTAATTTTTAATTTTTAATTTTTAATTTTTAATTTTTAATTTTTAATTTTTAATTTTTAATTTTTAATTTTTAATTTTTAATTTTTAATTTTTAATTTTTAATTTTTAATTTTTAATTTTTAATTTTTAATTTTTAATTTTTAATTTTTAAATTTTTAATTTTTTTATTTTAATTTTTAATTTTGAGTTTTTAATTTTTAATTTGTAATTTTTAATTTTTAATTTTTAATTTTTAATTATTAATTATTAATTTTTAATCTTTAATTTTTAAATTGTAAGGATATTAAATTATTTTAACCAGGATATTAAAGGATATAAATTATTAATTAATCTTACGATCGATACTTCATCATTCTTACTAATGAATGTCACTTTTTTAATTGTTTTTTAATTTAATTCTTTTCTTCTTAATATACATTATGTTTTTACATATTTTAATTGGTATTCATAAAACCTAAAATAAGCAAATACATACATACATATAATTATTCTCTGTGTTATACTCCGAAAGTATAACACAGCAGAAAGTAATAAAATACGCAACGTAGCATGGGGGTAATTAATGCTCATGACAAAATACATACGCTGTATCGGCAACTATACAGTTCAATGTACAGCGTATGGACATTGAACTTTAGTGTAATTCCGTGTCAGCGAATGTTTTTCGATTGCACATATTTGGACAACTTTATCTAGAAGTGACTAAATAAAGTTATCGTTCATCTTATGTATGCAATTATGTTACTCATCCCTTTTTAATTTGAATGATCTTGTCATTCATACAATCAGTTGTCGTATTTTTGACATTCTGTATTAAATACATTCATATGTTAAAATGATATTTAAATTTACATGAGTGTCTATCTTATTTTTTTTTTGTTATATAAAGTTAAGTAAATTAATTTGAATCTAGTATAAGATTTTGAAAATTAATATATTTATTGTTAGTTTTAGTCATTTTTCAGACATATTGCAATTAATGCAAATTTTAATTTTGTTTAAATGGTGCGTGGTAAAGAAGAAGAAAGCATATATTTCAAAAATTCATAACTGCACTGTATTCTTAATCGGACCGGTTTCTGGCATTTCAGCCATCATCAGCGATTTATTGAACATTGTGATAATTGTTATGTTTAATTGAATAGATTGTTTTCTATATGAAAATTTTTTCTACTTAGGGCGGCCGTGAGGTTTTGAACCATAAACCTTCACATACACTCGTACTTCCACTTTTTGGTCAGCGCTTTAACACACTCACCTAAAGTCACGCCTACGAGCAGTGTGGTTAGATTTAGTTTTCGAACACTACAGCTTTACTTTGAATTAATTTCAGAAGATACAACTCTGTCCAAACAAACAATCGTTATAATTGAATTTTGAATATTTTTTGCATTTATACTTCTAATTTCCACTATTCTCAGTTTTCGTAAGAGTTGTCATATGTGATGTACGGTTTTTTTTTTTTTTTTTTTTTTTTTGTACATACCTACATATGCACTTTTACATATATTTGAGATGACGCTTTTGAAGCGAAGAAATTTTTTGTTTGTTAGTTTTAGTCATTTTTCAGACATATTGCAATTAATGAAAATTTTAATTTTGTTTAAATGGTGCGTGGTAAAGAAGAAGAAAGCATATATTTCAAAAATTCATAACTGCACTGTATTCTTAATCGGACCGGTTTCTGGCATTTCAGCCTTCATCAGCGATTTATTGAACATTGTGATAATTGTTGTTTTAATTGAATAGATTGTTTCTATATGAAAATTTTTTCTACTTAGGGCGGCCCTGAGGTTTTGAACCATGAACCTTCACATACACTCGTACTTGCACTTTTTGGTCAGCGCTTTAATACACTCACCTAAAGTCAGGCCTACGAGCAGTGTGGTTAGATTCAGTTTTCGTACACTACAGCTTTACTTTGTATTAATTTCAGAAGATACAACTCTGTCCAAACAAACAATCGTTATTTTTGAATTTTGAATATTTTTTGCATTTATACTTCTAATTTCCACTATTCTCAGTTTTCGTAAGAGTTGTCATATGTGATGTACGGTTTTTTGTAGATACCAACATATGCACTTTTACATATATTTGAGATATGTATTTATTGTTATTTTTAGAAATAATTACAATACGATTATTAAATTAACATTATTTGGTAAATTTTCAAATTTCAAGGTTATTTAGTTAACATATATTTAAAATGATTCTAACTACACACAAATGATTAAGTTGTATTATTTATTGTAGTATATTTTAAGATTATTTAATTAAAGTTTTTAAGATTATTCAACTAATATATATCTAAAATGATTATTTATTATACCCTCCACTCCAGTGTGCAGAGGGTATATATAAGTTTGTCATTCCGTTTGTAATAATTAGAAAAAAAAATTTGGACCCCATAAAATATATATGTATATTTGTGATCCTTATAACAACCGGAGTTGATATAGCGATGTCCGTCTGTCCGTCTGTGGAAATCACGATGACGGCATTAATCGGGCAGCTAGGGTGCTCGTTGATATAAAACATGATTTATTAACATCCTGAAAAGTTCGCTATTTAAAATCGTCCAAATCGGCCGATTAGGGCCCGAGATTTGAATGAAGAACTGAAAAAAGTCTTGAAAAAATATAATTTTCTATGTTGTTCTTGTCACGATCGCGCCCTCCATAGTGCAGCTACAGTGATAATTTTTAATGAGAATGATTCACCAAATTCATAGGAAGATTTCTATTTCAAAAATCATTAAAATCGGTGGAACAGGTCCAGGGAAATCTCTGAAAAATTAAAAAATGAAAAATATGATGTTTCTATATTGTTCTTGTTGTTATTCTAAATGTTGTGTTGTTGTCATATCTGGACTTGTTGTTTTTGTGGTCGTTGTGGTAATAGTATAATAAAAACTAACAATTTGTAAATTTTTTTTTTTAACTCTGGTAGAAAAATTTAAAAGTTTCCATTGTTTTGGCATCACTAAAAAAATTTGTTAAATCATTTCTGTTATTACCACGAGCCTGCCTGCAAAATTTCAGATCGAATGGGTTACGGGAAAGGGGTTAAAATCGATCCTACGAGTTAATATAAAGGGAGTAAAAATTCACCAACATCTAAAGCAAATAATGCTAAAATACCTAGTTGAGAATAAAAAAAAAAAATGTAAATTTAGCAAAAAAAATTTTATGTATAAATTTATTTAAAAAGAAAAACACAAAAAAAACGTTTGATGTTGTATTTTTTGTGTGTAATATTTACATATACATACATAAACGTATTAGATAATACAAATAATATACATATATTATATACATATATGTATATCCATAACAACTGCATGTTAGAAATAAATCGGTATATTATTTTATTTACATAATTTTCTGCAATATTTTGTTGTGGGGAAAATACATTTCTTTTGCTTTAACAGAGTGTCACTTCATTTTGCTCAGCTTGACTATGCCGCAATAGATGACGCCACAATTTTGGTTCTAATTAGCTTTGCAATAGTTACTTCTATTTTAACATGAATGTCAATATTTTCAACTAGATATCATACAGAACAATGTTAAGAGTATACACGGGCTGGTCTTTTATTTCATATGTTTTTATACCCTATACACTATGTGGTTTGGGTATAATGACTTTGTGCTGCTGTTTGTAAGAACCAAAAATATTTGACCTAGACCCATCTTTAATTATACCGATCGAATCAGAATCACTTTCTGAGTTGATTTAACAATGTCCGTCCGTCCGTCCGTCCGTCCGTCTGTGTGTCCATGTAAAGCTTGTAATCAAACTGCAGGTCGCAAATATGAATATATTTTGATGAAATTTGGTATATAAGCTTCTATCGGCCATGGGATGAACGCTATTGAAATTGGTGAGAATCGGTCCATGTTCAGACCTAGCCCCCATACAAATTACCCATATGAAATCGACATAAATTTCCATAAGATCCAAATTGTCATATAGATCATACTCAAATTGGGTTTGTATGAGTTCATTACATCCACTAATAAGTAGTCCAAAAATGATGCCTTTGACCCCATATAGAGGTGCTTCCCGATCTTCACTTAAATCTATTAAAAAACAAAAATATTGCACTGATTCTTCTCAAATTTTGTTTGTATATATTTTTGCAAAATACAAGAGACTTTACCAAACATGATCAGCATCGGTCCATTTTTGGACCTAGTCCCTTTATAGATATAGCATCCGATATGAACTTTTTCATATCTGCAGCCAAAAAAATTAATAAAAATCCCACTCAAATTTGGTTTTTGCTTATTTTCAATGTCCAGTTAGTTGGGCCTAAGAGATAGGGTTTCTAAACGCATGGTATAGGGTATCGTATAGTCGGTCTAGACCGACTATAATTTTCTTACTTGTTTCATTATTAACTTTTTGTTGTTAACTTTTTGTTGTCTTTATAAAATAGAGTTACCGAGTTCATCAATGAGTTTTTTGCTTTCAAAACAGTTTTACATAGTTATATAGAACTATTATTCTGCTTTACCTTCAAAATATCTGATTGCGATTACATCTAATTTTTAAAAATTGTTTATAATTACTAAAGCATTACTATCCACATAAATACAAAATTGCTCTTTTTAAATTTTCCATTCAAATTCAAGAAAATATCAATTCTAAAAACTAGAATTAAAAATTTCCAATTATAAATTACAATTAATTGAATTTCAGAAAATCATATCAAAACGTCGGAAATTATAATTTTAGATTTAGAAGACATCTATTGCATCTTTAATATATAAATTTTATTCGTTAAACACAAATTGAAATTCAAAAAAAAAAAACAAAAACACCAATACCTACGTTTACATTTAAAAAATTTTTACATTTAAAAAAAATATTGACATTCAGGAGAAATTAATAGCTTTTCACTACCGCGATTCAGTAACTTCTTTTAACGATAGTCGAATCGTTAAAAAAAAAGAAAATCGCAAAATTATCAGTAACATTTTTAAACGATATTCGCTTTTATTAAACTCAGCTGTTGTTGTTATCTAAACGACAACCATTTTTGTGTTGTTTATTCAATCGATAAAAACTAAAATTTTTAGGTTGAAATGTCGTCATACATAAATAAAAATCATAAAATAGTGAAAATATTTTGCTTTTATTAAAAGACTTTTTTATATAAATAAAAAAATTAAATAGCATATTCAATTCATTATTTCATTTTCAAATAAATAAACACAAATATTAGTAAAAAAAAAAGATATTAAACATAAAGGTAAAATCATCCTGTCAAACACGAAGTAATTTGTTTTTTTTTTCTATTCTTCTTTGTGATTTTCGCTTATTTTGACAGAGATGCCACTCGTCTACAATTTAAATAAATAGAAAAATAGATTTGGCGACTGTCGTTAAGATGTATGTACTTAGTGAATTACTTAATCCTTAGTGCAAACAACAATAGCTGTCGATATATTTTGCGATTGTCGGATCGTTGAAATTTTCAGAATCGGATTACAGAAAACATTGATTTAAATTCAATGAATTTTAGAAAACGTCAAATGCTATTTAAGAATTGCGAACATAAAAACTGTTGCAATACATATATGTATATTCATATCTTATATATTAATTACAAACTTAAATTATATACTTATTTACAAAAAAAAAAAACATAAATATATGTATATACAGCTACGTGCACCTAATTAAGGACAGTAGTATTTAATATTTAAATCGTCATGTTAAAGGTAATCTTCATTAAATAAACCCCTAAAATTTGACACTGTTCAGTTAATCCAACTCTGTTCATTTAAAATTTATCAATGGTAACACTATTTTTAACGTTATTTTTTCTTTATCTTGTTTTTCATAATTTGTGAAATAAATTAATCGTGCACTTAATTAAGGACAGTGATAATTTTTAAAAATTTTAAATTCAGGTAAGTTTTAAATGTTACATTCGATTAATTGTGATTACATTGAGTATTTTTTCAGTATCTGAAAAGCATTTACTACTTGATTGAAATGGGTAAAAACAAATCCTGTGATGTCAGTACTCGAAAGATTATTGTACAAATGCATCAGGATGGAAGCACTTACCGGGAAATCGCAACCGCCTTAAAAGTGTCTAAAACCATGGTTTTCCAAGCGGTGCAATATTTCAGAAAGCATTCTACTACAGAAAAGGTGGCCCGTAAACAAAGATGCCGAATTACAACTGCTCGTGAAGATGCACTAATTGTACGCGAGTCGAAAAAAAATTCGCATAAATCAGCAAATGAGATTCGGGTGGCAGTCCTTGGCGAATATGAAGGAAAACCATCTGTAGACACAGTAAAACGTCGATTGCGAGATGCTGGACTCTTTGGAAGAATTTCCCGAAAGAAGCATCTATTGTATGAGCGTAACCGAAACAAGAGACTAGAGTTTGCAAAAAAGTACCGCCATTGGACCACTGTGGAAATGAAAAGAGTATTATTTTCGGACGAAACAAAAATTAATAGAGTCTCTCCTGATGGAAAAAAACATGTTCGCCGGCCAAAGTTGAAAGAATTTGATCCAAAGAACTCCCGGGCCACTTTGAAGCATGGAGGAGGATCTATCATGCTTTGGGGTGCTATGTCGTCACGTGGTGTTGGGCCGCTGCACAAAATTGAGGGAAATATGGATAAGTTCCAGTATGCAAGAATCCTTGACGATACAATGATGCCGTATGCTGACGAAAATATGCCAGTAACATGGATATTTCAACAAGATAATGATCCGAAGCATACGGCTCATTACGTGAAGCAATGGTTTTTACACAATTCAGTTACTGTTCTTGAATGGCCTTCATGCAGTCCCGATCTCAACCCGATTGAGAACCTATGGCAAGTTGTAAAGACCAAAGTAAGCTCTTTAAAAATAAGCAGTTTTGATAATCTCTACACGAAACAAAGAAAGCTTGGGAAGACATTCCAAGTAGTGTATGTGAAAACTTGGTGAGCTCGATGCCACGCAGATGTCAAGCGGTTATTGATAACAATGGTTTCGCAACAAAATATTGACTTTTTTTTTAATAAATACATGTTTTTTTTTATCAAATTTAAAGTGTGTCCTTAATTATGTGCACGACTGATATCAATCTTATTTTAAAATATGGCTCACAGTTTTATTAATATTAATTTATCTGGCACAATAAGCAGTTATTTTGTAAGATAGAGAGTTAAATTAACTCAACTAGGACAAAGTTTGAGAATATTGTACAACCTTTCGTATTATTTGCTTGAAGCTCACATGTTAGCATCGTGTCCTTAATTAGTTGCACGTAGCTGTATATATATATATATATATTATAATAACATTTCATATTGCTTTCAAATATTCGTTTATAAATTTGAAAAATATTATATACTCTTCAAATATTTATAAAATGTAATATTTTCATGTGAAAAAAAAAACAAAAAGAATTTCTAAAATAAATTTGTATAGTTAATTATAGTTAAAATACTTTTATTAAAATTGTGAAAATTTCATGCATATCATTACATACTAAAATCAAATGAATTATTTCAATTTTGTACAAAAACAAAAAATATAACATTAATGTTTCTTTTTTTGGTTCAAAAAACATTAATATTGTAATTGTAGAAATGTTACACGGTGGTAGAAATGATATAAATAATAAACATATCATTTTAAAATGAACATACAATCCTGTCCACTTAAATAGCGCGTGCTTTAAGCTTTTGATATATATACATTTAGGTGTGCTATTCAAGTGGATAGGACTGTACATGGATTGTAGTTTTCATTTCTCAATTAAATTCACTGCTTGCCAAAATCAGGTCGATTTTGTTACTGTTACTACATGCAAAACATCCCAACAAAGCAAAATAATGTAAAAACTGTTTGTATGAATAACTTTTTCTCCATTTCATTTGCATTTTACTACTGGCATCGTTTGTTGGGATAAAATTTTAAACGTATCAACGTTCTCTCCTCAACGTTCTCACCACAACGTTCTCTCCCAACGTTCTCACCACAACGTTCCCATCACAATATTCTCTGTTGAACGTTCTGCCTATGATTTTGTTTAACTTAAGAAACATTTATATGCATAACTGCCGAATAACATATTGGTGGTCGAGTGCGTAGTGCGCTGGCTCTTGATCTTTTTCGCTTATGTTCGAATTCCAATGAATTCTAATTCCAATGTATTTTTTATTATCATATTTTTTTTTCTTCAAACTTATTGAAAACAATAAATTCTTAACATATCAATAAGATCTAATAAAAATAATCATTTATTTATTAAATTTCATATAAAATTCTATAAATATTTTTTTTTACGATATTACATTTTCAACATTATTGGTGAATAAAAAAAAATTATATATACATGTTTCTTTTTATTAATCAACAATGTTGCAGTAAATACAGACTTTTGGTTTAATCGTTCCATTATCGTTTTGCACATCCTCATTATGTATAGTCCTTGGATGACTTCAAAATTTGACTTCATGGTAGGCAAAGTAAACCCCAAAAATTGAAGTTCGATGATAATTCCCAGGTAGTAGTATTTGGAGTCAATAAATGAAAATATATTTTATTAACATAATTTAATTCAAAATCAAAAGTTGGCATCACTGAGTTAGATTTGGTATTGTATGGTGTTATTTTGTGTTGCCACAAAATCTAATAGAGAAAACTGCCTTTTAATTGTAAAAAAAATTATTTTCCAAATATGATAATATTTTAACAACAGAAAAAAAATCGAGAGAGCTTTTTCGCAATGAAGGTTAGGGTGAGATATTTAATTTGCAAAAATTTTAAATTAATCGAGAGGTTATATCATATAACCGGAAACGCATGAATATAGGTATATAACCTAAATGCATGCCGATCAGCAACAACGATGTCCAAAAAGCAAACACCGAAACGTGTTTTCTTTTATCCGAAATAATAGAAAAGACGAAAACGATCTTCCCTCGTTGGAGTGCGAATTACTAATTCGAGAAAGCTTTTTAGACCAACTCTTGAAATAAACAAAAAACATCTGTTAAGCGGATCAACCCAAAGAATTTGCTGAAATAATCTGGTATTAAGTTTAACAAATTGTTTACTTTTTCAAATATACTGTTTACATTTATTATCAATACTCAAACCGAGGTGGAGGGTATCAAAGATTCGGCACAGCCGAATTTAACACTCTTACTTGTTGTAATATATTTTAGGATTATTTAATTAAAGTTTTTTAATTAAAGTTTTTAAGATTATTCAACTAATATATATTTAACATGATGGCTATGCCACCTCCCTTTTTTAATTAGAATGATCTTAACATTCTATTTAATAAATTATATTTTGTTTTAATATTCATTATTATTTTTGAAATATAAGTTAACTTAATTTACAGTAGTTTATCATTTCATGTTAATGTTTCTTTGAAATTATTCTTATAGTAATTTAGTAAATAGTACAAAATATATGAATATTAATTTATTTGAGTTGTAGTAGTTTTAAATGTATTTTTTAGATTTATTATATTTGATATAATTTTATTACTTATTTGGAGATTTTGAAGAAAAAAAAAATTTTCTATTTAGTCAACTTTATTTTGGGAAGAAAAACAGATTAAAATTTTTGGGATATTAAGTATTTATTTTTCATGATATGTTTTCAGTCTGTTTTTGCGTACTATTTGTTTTTTATCTTTCCATGATCTTATTGCTATATTCCCATTGTCCTCAAAACTTTCCACGAGATGAGGACCGGTATACTTACTGTCTAATTTATGTCCTGCGTCATTTCTAAGCAATAACTTATCTCCTACCTTTATATCTAATTCATTTATACCTTTGTCATAACTATTCTTATTATATGCCTTATTTCTAATAAGTTTATCCCTAGCTCTCTTATGCGCTAATTCTAACCTATATTTTATTTCCTTACTCTAGTCTTCTATGTTATATATTGGATCTATTCTATCTATATTGTTAAGTCTATTGAATCCATATGGGATTCTTCCAAAAACTAACTCAAGTGGGCAGTATCCGTGGGCCTCTGAAGGTGTCGTGTTAAAACAGTACGTAAAGTATCTTAGCCATTCATCCCAATCATCCCGTTCAACTGATATATAGGAACGTACATATTCGTTGAAAGTCCTATGGATTCTTTCTACCGTTCCTAGCGTTTGGTGGTGGTGCGCTGTAGAAGCTACTTTATCAATCTTCATATATTTGCATATATCATTTAAGATACTGTTCTTGTATTCTGTACCCATGTCCGTAATTGGGCCATAAGACAATATAAATGAATCAAATATAGCCTTGGATATCGCCTTCGCACTCTTATCGTGTACCGGCACTGTTACCAGGTATTTCGTTAGGTCACATATTATGGTGACTGCATACTCAAAACCATCTTCCGCTCTTGGGAGTGGTCCGAGTGTATCTACCAAGACCGTGTCGAAAGCATCGATCGGAGTATCCGTTATAGTCATTGGTATTTTCGTATGTTTAGTGGTTTTGGACTCTTGACATTTCCTACAAGATCTTATGTACTCTGATACCGACTTCATCATTTTCGGCCAGCAGAAATATCGTCTTATTTTTCCAAGTGTCCTTGTTATACCTGTATGACCTCCTTGTATTGGGTCATCATGATATTGTTTTAATATCTTATGTATTTCATTCTTATTATTCAACTTGGTCACCTTTGGGAGTAGCGCTACTCATAATTTATCCAAAAATATATTGCCCTTGGCCTTAAAATCTTGCATTGAGACAAATGCGAAAATTTTCTCATTAGGTGCCATTCGTACTTTATTTATCTTATATTTACCGGTTAGTGATTCTAACCTGGGGAATAACTGTCCGAAGTCAATTTTCCCTTTAGTAAATAAATCATTTATTAATATTTTCTCTATTTTCCGTTTGCCATGTTTCAATAAACAATGGTCTGAAGTCATCTCGAGCTTATGGTATCGCCTGACGTCAGATGGGTTTATGACTTCGAATATATGGGGCTTATTGTACGTTAAATGCTGATTATCCTCTTTCTCGTTATTATTTCTATTCAAGTCTAATTTTGATGTAGCCGATCTCGTTGTTACCTTGAGAACTGCTTTATCTATATTTATATTCTTCAGATCATCTATCGTTATACGTGATAGTGCATCTGCTACATAATTATCTTTGCCTCTGAGATACTCGACTGTAAAGTCGTATTCCTCTAAATCTAGTCTAATTCTAGTCAGCTTTGAGCTGAGGTTTTTCATGGAAAATAAGTAAGTTAATGGCCGATGATCTGTTTTTACCAAAAAATGTTTACCATATATATATGGTCTAAAGTATTGGATTGCCCAATGAATTGCAGTGAGTTCCTGCTCAATTGTTGATTTATTGCTTTCACCTTTCGTAAAAGATTTCGAAGCATATGATATTGGTAGTTGTCTACCATTATACTCCTGTGTGAAAACTGCACCGCATGCATGTTTACTTGCATCCGTTGTGATACAAAATTCTTTGGTGAAGTTCGGATACTGTAGTATCTGTGGGCTGAGTAGAGCGTTTTTCAAATATTCAAAAGATTGTTGGCATTCGGTCGTCCAACAGAATTCTACTCCTTTCTTCGTAAGTCTCGTTATATGACGGGAGTAATCAGCAAAATTGCCAATAAACCTTCTATAATAGTTACAGAAAGCAATGAATCTTCTAGCTTCATCCGCATTCGATGGTACTGGGTAATGTCTAATTGCCGAATACTTTCCATCATCTGGTAAAATGCCTTCATTAGTGCATTTATGCCCTAGGTAAGTAACCTCGTACATAAAAAATTTACATTTTTCAGGATGCAACTTTAGATTGTGTTTTCGGCAAAGATCAAAAACATCTGTTAAGTTGTTCAACATATGTTTTGCAGAGCAGCCTAACACAACTAAGTCATCCATGTATAGAAATGCCTGCGATGGTTTCAAACCAGTGAATGCTAGAGTCATCATACGCTGAAACGAATTTGGAGCTATCTTTAGTCCGTAAGGGAGTCCTTTGAAATGATAAGAACCATTTTCAGTTGAAAATGACGTTATGTCTCTTGAATCTTCATGTAGCTCAATTTGATGAAAACCTGACATTAAGTCAAGGCACGAAAAGTATTTTGCTCTACCCAATTGATCAAGAATGTCCTCTATTCTTGGAAGTTGGAATTTATCTGCTAATAATCTTTTATTTACTTGGCGGTAGTCTACCACTAATCTCCACCTTTTCTCTTCGAGTTTGGAAGTCCCTTTTTTGGTACAATCAGCAACGGACTATTATATTCTGACATTGATGGTTCTACAATATCATCATCTATCAATTTTCTCACTTGTTTCTCTACTTCTAATTTTTGTGAATGTGGGATTCTATAATTTTTTATATATGTTGGTGTGTTATCACCTAGCCTTAAATGTTGTTTGTAGAAATTGTTTGTGGAAATTTTTTCCGTTTTCAAAGCGAATATATCAGAATAATCTGTGCACAATGTCGTGAGTTCACTTTCGAATTCTTTAGGGAAATTTTTCGATAATTTTTCCAAAATTTTATCTTTCCTATTGTCCATTTTCTGCTCGTTATTGGGATATATAACATCGTACTCGTCCAAATTCTCAGTTCTAATGTCATTGATATCCAGTGTCTAATTTCTTTGTAAGTGTTAAGAATTCTGACATACGCGTTATTGCCTTGAACTAATGTATTTGCAATGTATACGCCTGGTTTTATTTCCTGGTTCAATACCAGTAGTTCCTCATACTGAGTGTTAAATGGTATTTTAGGTATTACCTGAGCTCTTGCTGGTAGAATGACGTAGTCATCAGTGTACGTGTGATGTATCGGAATTGTTAGGGTTCGAAAATATTTAGGTCTCATAATAAGACATTCTTTATCTTCCATAAAGTCAATGCTACATTTGAAAGTTTTCAAAAAATGTATCCCTATGATTCCGCTGCATGGTATAGGGAAGTCATTGTGTACCACATGAAATTCATAGGTTACTGTAAAATCCTTTCTGCTAATCTCCAGATCGGTTGAACCTATTGACTTAATTACTCCATTTCCTATACCACTAATTGATGTTATGTTCGTTTGTTGACGAAATTATCTTCCCCCAACATTTTCCTTTTTTATTAGACATATGTCTGCTCCTGTGTCCACAAGTAAAACAAGCATTTGTTTTGTATGATAATTCAAAAATTTTACAAACACACCAAGGTTAAGATTCAATTTATATATATTTATGTCCCTTTTTCCCTCAGAAGCTATTCGAAGTTTTCCGAACACGTATTGTTTGTATTTTCTATTGGTCGGACTTGCCTGTCCCGACCTCTATAGTTGTTAGAAATTTGATAATTACGTTCGCTATTATCACGTTGGTTCTGATTTCTATTATTCATGTAGTTACTCCCATTTCTACCTCTGGAATTGTTATTTCCTCTATAGGTACCTTGGCGATTTTGGTGCCAGTTATTGTCATTAATTTGGAAATTTCTATTGTTATTGCCATTATATGATCTATTCTGTTGTCTATAGTACAACATAGTATCTTTACTTCCGGAAGCTTCTGTACAGGTTTCAATAAATTTCTGAACAGCTTGGTTCAATGAAGAGAACTGTCCCGCTTTCATGATGAGTTTGACATTATCATTGTTACAGTTTGTTACTATGGCGTTTCCTGCCGCTTTTGTTGTATATTCTCTGGCTGCTGCCGGTAGTACGCCGCCCGAAATGTAGGCATTATGAATTCTTTCGCCAAGTCTTCTACTTCGCTGGTGTATGCGTTGGCCGCTTTATTTTTCTGCTGTATGTTCATCAGTTTGGCAATCAGTCCACCAACAGGTTCGCCTTTTATTGAACCTTGTAATTTCTCTTTAATTTGTTTTATAGTTTCCTCATCTGTTATTAGCTGTCGGGCCGTTCCTTTCAGTTTTGTCTTAATTAGTGAAACAGCTATTATTTCGTGAGCTCCTTTCAATTGGTCAATCATTATCAGACCATCGATGAAGCTTTGCAAGTTCTTCACGTCTCCATCGTAGTCCGAGATGAGTTTGGATGCTGTATCCACGAATTGTTCCACTGTTTGGGCCATATTTAGTTCTTCTTTTGCTATTACTTTATCAATTACTTCTTCTATAAAATTTTTAACTTCCGTTTCTGTGTCGCCATTATCGTTTGATTCTTCCTCCTCAATTGTTTCGGGACCTAGTTTGGCACTTATTATGATTATTTTGTCAATGTTTAATTTAATTTGCTCCATGTAACCGTGTGGTATATTTTCCCTTATACCATATTTGGCGTATATTTTCACCAATCTATCTCTAACGTCCCAAACTATGTCAACTACTATTTTCAGATGTTCCTTCGTATAATTTTGTTTATATTTCGAAACTAGTCTTGATATATTGTTGTAATTTTTTTTTAATGCCTTCAAGTGTTTCTTTACTTCTTCGTCTTTAATATAGGTATTTTTATTTATACATTTATATGACTTTTTGAAGTCCTCATGAAAAAATTGTATGTTGGCTATAATTAGTTCCCATTTGTCATTCATAATATTCTATTAATGACACTTTATTTGCAACTTTAGTGTCCATATATTCAGTTAATCCTCCTTGATAATCCATCAAAGGATATACTGAAATGTAATGTCAAGTGATTTATTATTTTTTTTTTTAATTGTTCTCCATTGACTCGGCCCCTTTGGGTCTGTATTCCGGGGGGTCTAAAGTCTTCTACCCCGTTTGTAAAATATCCCTCCTGGGCTAATCTTAGTATTTCCTTATCTACTATATCCAGTATTCTTGACTGGTTTTCATGTTCCTCTTTGGTCAATGGTTTGAACTCTGAGTAGGGCCTATTCAGTTTGGCGTCGATATATTTTCTGGTCCGTCTAGGCATCCAAATTATTTTTTCTTATTTCCTTAGTCTTCTTGAGTTCCAAATTTAGTTTAAAATGTTCCTCCTGTACCTTAGAGTACTCAGGAGTTCCTACCGCGAGCTGTTCAATCTTTTGTCTTAATTTCCTAGACCCGTTCCTCATTCGTTTTATTACTCCTCCTCTTTTATTTTTCTTCTTCTTTGTCTTTTCTCCTGTAGGGGTATGCTCATTTTTCAGTTTGATCCCTATTAATTTCAATGGTTGTACTATTTATGTCGATTTCTATGAAGTCCCTGGGGATATCCACATTAAATCTATTTGCATTACTGTCTTCCAATTCTCTTTTGTAGCCTACATTTTCTATAATTTTCCTTATTGCCGGAAAGCCTATTTTGGGAACATTTGTTAGTTTCCCCTCTGCTTTTTGTAGTTTCTTGTATTGTGGTTGTCTTTTTCTATATTCTTGTATGGTCAGTCTCTTTGGTCCGACTTTAGTCTGATCCATCTTAAATTTTGTCCAAATGATTTGCTACCGATGCGTCTCTAAAATAGTTTTTCCTTAGTGATTTCTTGTGCAATTGATATAAAGTTGTAGCTAATTGTGCTGATGTAATTATTATTAGTATTATCAAGTAAGTGTCCGTGTTGGAAGATGATTGTGTCATTTCTATTTCATTGACTACGTTAGCATTAGGTCTGTCAATCTTTGATTGGTGTCTTCCCATTTTCACAATAAGACAAAAAAAAAACTAAAACTACCTCACAAAAGAAATAAAAAAAAAATTCAATTGAAAACTGATAATTGGATTTAAAAAAAAATCTCCTTTAATTAATAATTTCATATTCAAAAAAAAATTATAAAATAAAAAAATTATTTTGTACACTGTTTTGTTAGTTATTCTATTCTCCAAAAAATATTGTCAAAATAATAAAATAAAAATTGGTTGATTGCAGCACTTGTGGCCGCGATCGTCCGTTAAAAAAACAATATTTTTAAGAGAGAAAAACAAAGATTTTAGGTTGATTGCAGCGTTTGTGGCCGCGATCATCCTTGTTTATAAAATAAAACTACAAATGCTTATGAAAACTTCGTCCTTGTTGTGGCCGCTGTTGTTGTAGTCATAATGAATCGGGCAAAACCCCTCGCTTTGTTGTAGATGTCCTTGCTGCCGTTGCAGGTTTCTTAGCTAACCTTGATTCATCATTAATGTAAGCCTTATTTGAAGAAAATTTATTTTTTTTTTTTTTTTTGTTTTGACGACTTCTTTTGAAACTGATTGTGCTTATTGATAGATTAGTTTGTATTCGGGACCACCAATTAAGCTGCCACCTTCGAGGAAGTTACAAACATTATCATCTTTTGGAAACCGACTGGAAAGTTTCTTTAATTATGTACTGTTGCATGTCTTCTGTTGATTTCACACCTTTTCTCTTTTCTTTAAAAAAATTTGTTTTTGTTCACGAACTATTTGTATTGTTCTTATAATGTTTTTGCACGATATTTAAATGATTTTCTCGTTTGTTTGTTTATCGAAAAAAAATTTTTTTTTTTTTGCGTACGGATTCACTTTTTATATTTTTCTCCTCGTGTCCTGTCACGGGCTCCTGGCAGGATCGCCATGTAAGTATATTAAATTATTTTAACCGGGATATTAAAGGATATAAATTATTTTATCCAGGATATTAATCTTATGATCGATATTTCATCATTCTTACTAATTCAAGAATATGTTAAATCAAACACCTGTTGCGTTGAATGTCACTTTTTTAATTGTCTTTTAATTTAATTATTTTCTTCTTAATATACATAATGTTTTTACATATTTTAATTGGTATTCATAAAACCTAAAATAAACAAATACATACATACATAATTATTCTCTGTGTTATACTCCGAAAGTATAAGTATAACGAAAGTGCTCATGACAAAATACATACAGGGTTGTCAGATTATTTTGAGCTCTGTCGCCAAATGCAATGTCAAAAATCGCCAAAAGTCGCCAAAACCATAATAGATCATCAAAAAAAATTTTTTTTTTTTAGAAAATTAAATAAAAATTACAAATAGCCAAAAGTCGCCAGAAATTAAAAAAGGTCGCCAAAATATATTTTTGTTAATTTTTATTAAAAACAAAAAAAAATATAATTTATGAATACATAAAGAGGTACTTTGTTTGCTATATACTATTATATATACACTTAAAAACTGCTCAAAAAAATATTTTGTGACTAATATTAAAAGGTTGAGGTCTGAGTAACAGTAAATGTGGTTATAATATAACATTCACATATCCAAAATACTGTATACTTCATTTTCATCACATTCATTATCATCGTCTTGTTTTGAACACATAGTATGGGAATTGAATTTCTTCAACATTTCTTCAGAAGGTGTGAAAGATGTGCAACACATCTTATTAACATTCATATAATTTATAACTCTTAGTAAAGCGTCAAGTAGCTCATATTGCATTCTATTTCTCAAACGAGTTTTAGTGGAATTCATTATTGAAAATACTCTTTCAACGCAGGCATTACTAGTTGGAATAACCGACATATAAAGTACAGCCAACGCAATTTCTTTAAAATGGTACGTACCGTGTCCCTATAATTATAAACTTTTGGCCAAAACTCGTGTAGATTAGATGGAATATCATCATTAAAATAGTCTTTCCAATTCACGAAAGGTAATTTTCCCCATTGTGTTTCATATACGTCTAATGGTACTTTAGGGTTCATAAAGACCTTCATAGACTCTTTAACAACAGCGAATTTTGTTTGTGCTAGTGAATTACCACATTTTAAAATAGAAAAATGTTCGTAAACTTTAAAAATATTCATATTCTCCGGCAGTCTGTTGATCATTTCTTTTAAAAGCATTTTTAAATATGAAAAGCAATTTGCTCTAAGTGTATAAATATCATCCTCATCCATTTCAACATTGCTTAATTCAGTTTCAAACGTTGACCCAAAATCAATTGCATTTATTGGGAGAAATGAGCTTGGTATATCAATGGCTGTACTCAATGCACTTACAAATTTTCCACTATTTTGAGTATCATTAAAAATTGATGGTTTAAAAATTTTTGAAGAAAATAAAAGAAGAGTATTATACAGCTTTTGGTGCATGCTGCCTGCGTCCATATTATCCGATTGAAACTCTAGATTTAAATGGTTCATTTCATTAACAATTGGATTTATAAATACCAAAAAAAGTCTTGTTTTTTCGTCACACATTTCTTTATATATATTTTGGGCTGTTTTGTCATTTTCGGCGGTTGAAATTAAGGAAAAATGATACTTCAGCTCCACCCACTGCTCTAAAATTCGTCTAATAGCCGCTCCATAAGATAACCAACGAGTTCCAGAAATTTGCACAAGTTTTCTAAAATTATTGCTGTCAACACCAGTGTTAATTAAATCGAAAGCACGCTTATACACTAGCGTGCGTAATGGACTGTGGTTAAAATAATTGTAAACTTCTTTTATCAAAAAATCTGCGTTTTTTGGAATACTATTAAAAGCTTTTGAGCAACAAAGGTGGAGGGAATGACAAGTGCATTTTACGAGTATAAGTTGTGGATTTTCTTTTTTCAAAAGAGTGAATAATGATTTATTGTTACCACATAAATTTCAGGCGCCATCCGTTCCAATTGCGATCATATTCGCAATCTGTAAGCCAACTTTTTTTAAAAACAATGACAAACTGTTGAAAAGATGTTCTGCTGTGGCTTCTTCCACCAAAAACAGACCCAAAAAATGGGTTGTTACGATGAGTTTCTTTGTATCGAAAAATCGTACACACACACTCATCCACTTTGTTTGCGAAACATCAGTCGATTCGTCCACAATAAGGCTGTATTTTGTGTTTCCAATTTCGCTTACAAGCTCTTCCAAAAGTGTGGATGATACAACATTTTTTATGATAGCAGCACACTTTGTTTTGTGCATTCTAAGCTTTTCAAATGCACTTTTGCAGAACTGATTTGCAGTAACGTAGTTAGATGATCAACGGATGCAATGGAGCTGTGTTTTGCGATAAAAGCAACTAGTTGTATGTCTATTATTTTTGATTCCTTAGATTGTGGAAGAATAACTAAAACACAAAAAAAATTATGAATTTATCTTTGGAGTAATACTATATGTAACTTACCAAATTTATCAATTTTGTTTTGTTTAAACAATACGGACATGTTACTTTCATGTTTAGTTGAATCAGCATGTTTCTGGAGATCAACTTTATGTGATCTTAAAGAAACCTTACATGCAAAGCACCATGATGTGTTCATTGGACTACTTATGGATTGGTAACTCAATGGAGCGGCCGAAATTGGTTTCAGCCAACCTTTTAATTAAAGATTTCAACAAATTAATAAAAAAAACACAGGAAAGTTATGCACTATATTTACCTTTTGCCCAGTTTTGTGTCTCCCATTCTTTTTTATGACGACGATCTATTTTTGCATTTTTTGGTGAAGATGGCATAACAAGAAAATTAACAATTTATAAGAAAAAAAATAACAAACTTCATAAGAAAATATTTTTTGTTTACCGTTAGTTTTTTCAAGCTTTGCAACAGAGTAAAAAAATAGTTTTGACGTTTGTGTGTCATTCATTTTAAAATGATAACAAAAAATTAAAAAGGTTGCCAGATTTATAAATCTACACTTTAAAATAAAAAAAAAAAGTTAAACTAAAAAAACCGCAAAATTTATAAAAAAAAAATCGGATTTTGTTCAAAAATAGACAACAAAATCGCCAACCATTTCATAAATCGCCAAAAAATCGCCATGTCGCCAAATCAAAAATTAAGACGCCAAACAAGTTAGAAAATCGCCACGTTTGGCGAGAAATCGCCATATCTGACAACCCTGAATACATACGCTATATCGGCAACTATACAGTTCAATGTACAGCGTATGGACATTGAACTTTAGTGTAATTCCGTGTCAGCGAATGTTTTTCGATTGCACATATTTGGACAACTTTATTTAGTAGTGACTAAATAAAGTTATCGTTCATCTTATGTATGCAATTATGTTACAAAATTTTAAATTTTAATTTTTAATTTATAATTTTTAATTTTTAATTTTAAATTTTTAATTTTTAATTTTTAATTGTTAATTTTTAATTTTTTTAATTTTTAATTTAAAATTTTAAATTTTAAATTTTAAATTTTAAAATTTTTAAATTTTAAATTTTAAATTTTTAATTTTTAATTTTCAATTTTTAATTTTTAATTTTTAATTTTTAATTATTAATTTTTAATTTTAATTTTAATTTTTAATTTTTAATTTTTAATCTTTAATTTTTAATTTTTAATTTTTAATTTTTAATTTTTAATTTTTGGTTTTTAATTTTTAATTTTTAATTTTTAATTTTTCATTTTTAATTTTTAGTTTATAATTTTTAAGTTTTAATTTTTAATTTTTAATTTTTAATTTTTAATTTTTAATTTTTAATTTTTAATTTTTAATTTTTAGTTTTTAATATTTAATTTTAACTTTTAAATTTTTAATTTTTTATTTTTAATTTTTAATTTTTAATTTTTAATTTTTAATTTTTAATTTTTAATTTTTAATTTTTAATTTTTAATTTTTAATTTTTAATTTTTAATTTTTAATTTTCAATTTTTAATTTTTATTTTTTAATTTTTAATTTTAATTTTTAATTTTTAATTTTTAATTTTTAATTTTTATTTTTAATTTTTAATCTTTAATTTTTAATTTTTAATTTTTAATTTTTAATTTTTAATTTTTAATTTTTAATTTTTAATTTTTAATTTTTAATTTTTAATTTTTAATTTTTAATTTTTAATTTTTAATTTTTAATTTTTAATTTTTAATTTTTAATTTTTAATTTTTAATTTTTAATTTTTAATTTTTAATTTTTAATTTTTAATTTCTAATTTTTAATTTTTAATTTTTAATTTTTAATTTTTAATTTTTAATTATTAATTTTTAATTTTTAATTTTTAATTTTTAATTTTTAATTTTTAATTTTTAGTTTTTAGTTTTTAATTTTTAATTTTTAATTTTTAATTTTTAATTTTTAATTTTTAATTTTAAATTTAAAATTTTAAATTTTAAATTTTTAATTTTTAATTTTTAGTTTTTAATTTTTAATTTTTAATTTTTAATTTTTAATTTTTAATTTTTAATTTTTAATTTTTAAATTTTAATTTTTAATTTTTAATTTTTAATTTTAATTTTTAATTTTTAATTTTTAATTTTTAATTTTTAATTTTTAATTTTTAATTTTTAATTTTTAATTTTTAATTTTTAATTTTTAATTTTTAATTCTTAATTTTTAATTTTTAATTTTAATTTTAATTTTAATTTTAATTTTAATTTTTAATTTTTAATTTTGAATTTTAAATTTTTAATTTTTAATTTTTAAATTTTAATTTTTAATTTTTAATTTTAATTTTTAATTTTTAAGTTTTAATTTTGAATTTTTAATTTTTAGTTTTTAATTTTTATTTTTAATTTTTAATTTTTAATTTTTAATTTTTAATTTTTAATTTTTAATTTTTAATTTTTAATTTTTAATTTTTAATTTTTAATTTTTAATTTTTAATTTTTAATTTTTAATTTTTAATTTTTAATTTTTAATTTTTAATTTTTAATTTTTAATTTTTAATTATTAATTTTTAATTTTTAATTTTTAATTTTAATTTTTAATTTTTAATCTTTAATTTTTAATTTTTAATTTTGGTTTTTAATTTTTAATTTTTAATTTTTAATTTTTAATTTTTAATTTTTAATTTTTAATTTTTAATTTTTAATTTTTAATTTTTAATTTTTAATTTTTAATTTTTAATTTTTAATTTTTAATTTTTAATTTTTAATTTTTAATTTTTAATTTTTAATTTTTAATTTTTAATTTTTAATTTTTAATTTTTAATTTTTAATTTTTAATTTTTAATTTTTAATTTTTAATTTTTAATTTTTAATTTTTAATTTTTAATTTTTAATTTTTAATTTTTAATTTTTAATTTTTAATTTTTAATTTTTAATTTTTAATTTTTAATTTTTAATTTTTAATTTTTAATTTTTAATTTTTAATTTTTAATTTTTAATTTTTAATTTTTAATTTTTAATTTTTAATTTTTAATTTTTAATTTTTAATTTTTAATTTTTAATTTTTAATTTTTAATTTTTAATTTTTAATTTTTAATTTTTAATTTTTAATTTTTAATTTTTAATTTTTAATTTTTAATTTTTAATTTTTAATTTTTAATTTTTAATTTTTAATTTTTAATTTTTAATTTTTAATTTTTAATTTTTAATTTTTAATTTTTAATTTTTAATTTTTAATTTTTAATTTTTAATTTTTAATTTTTAATTTTTAATTTTTAATTTTTAATTTTTAATTTTTAATTTTTAATTTTTAATTTTTAATTTTTAATTTTTAATTTTTAATTTTTAATTTTTAATTTTTAATTTTTAATTTTAATTTTTAATTTTTAATTTTTAATTTTTAATTTTTAATTTTTAATTTTTAATTTTTAATTTTTAATTTTTAATTTTAATTTTTAATTTTTAATTTTTAATTTTTAATTTTTAATTTTTAATTTTTAATTTTTAATTTTTAAGTTTTAATTTTTAATTTTTAATTTTTAATTTTTAATTTTTAATTTTTAATTTTTAATTTTTAATTTTTAATTTTTAATTTTAATTTTTAATTTTTAATTTTAATTTTAATTTTTAATTTTTAAATTTTAATTTTTAATTTTTAATTTTAATTTTTAATTTTTAATTTTTAATATTTAATTTTTAAGTTTTAATTTGAATTTTTAATTTTTAATTTTTAGTTTTTAATTTTTATTTTTAATTTTTAATAATTTTTAATTTTTAATTTTTAATTTTTAATTTTTAATTTTTAATTTTTAATTTTTAATTTTTAATTTTTAATTTTTAATTTTTAATTTTTAATTTTTAATTTTTAATTTTTAATTTTTAATTATTAATTTTTAATTTTTAATTTTTAATTTTTAATTTTAATTTTTAATTTTTAATCTTTAATTTTTAATTTTTGGTTTTTAATTTTTAATTTTTAATTTTTAATTTTTAATTTTTAATTTTTAATTTTTAATTTTTAATTTTTAATTTTTAATTTTTAATTTTTAATTTTTAATTTTTAATTTTTAATTTTTAATTTTTAATTTTTAATTTTTAATTTTTAATTTTTAATTTTTAATTTTTAATTTTTAATTTTTAATTTTTAATTTTTAATTTTTAATTTTTAATTTTTAATTTTTAATTTTTAATTTTTAATTTTTAATTTTTAATTTTTAATTTTTAATTTTTAATTTTTAATTTTTAATTTTTAATTTTTAATTTTTAATTTTTAAGTTTTAATTTTTAATTTTTAATTTTTAATTTTTAATTTTTAATTTTTAATTTTTAATTTTTAATTTTTAATTTTTAATTTTTAATTTTTAATTTTTAATTTTTAATTTTTAATTTTTAATTTTTAATTTTTAATTTTTAATTTTTATTTTTTATTTTTAATTTTTAATTTTTAATTTTTAATTTTTAATTTTTAATTTTTAATTTTTAATTTTTAATTTTTAATTTTTAATTTTTAATTTTTAATTTTTAATTTTTAATTTTTAATTTTTAATTTTTAATTTTTAATTTTTAATTTTTAATTTTTTAATTTTTAATTTTTAATTTTAATTTTTAATTTTGAATTTTGAATTTTTAATTTTTAATTTTTAATTTTTAATTTTTAATTTTTAATTTTTAATTATTAATTTTTAATTTTTAAATTTAAATTTTTAATTTTTAATATTTAATTTTTAAGTTTTAATTTTTAATTTTTAATTTTTAATTCTTAATTTTAATTTTTAATTTTTAATTTTTAAATTTTAATTTTTAATTTTTAATTTTTAATTTTAATTTTTAATTTTTAATATTTAATTTTTAAGTTTTAATTTGAATTTTTAATTTTTAATTTTTAGTTTTTAATTTTTATTTTTAATTTTTAATTTTTAATAATTTTTAATTTTTAATTTTTAATTTTTAATTTTTAATTTTTAATTTTTAATTTTTAATTTTTAATTTTTAATTTTTAATTTTTAATTTTTAATTTTTAATTTTTAATTTTTAATTTTTAATTTTTAATTTTTAATTTTTAATTTTTAATTTTTAATTTTTAATTTTTAATTTTTAATTATTAATTTTTAATTTTTAATTTTTAATTTTTAATTTTAATTTTTAATTTTTAATCTTTAATTTTTAATTTTTGGTTTTTAATTTTTAATTTTTAATTTTTAATTTTTAATTTTTAATTTTTAATTTTTAATTTTTAATTCTTAATTTTTAATTTTTAATTTTTAATTTTTAATTTTTAATTTTTAATTTTTAATTTTTAATTTTTAATTTTTAATTTTTAATTTTTAATTTTTAATTTTTAATTTTTAATTTTTAATTTTTAATTTTTAATTTTTAATTTTTAATTTTTAATTTTTAATTTTTAATTTTTAATTTTTAATTTTTAAATTTTAATTTTTAATTTTTATTTTTTAATTTTTAATTTTTAATTTTTAATTTGTAATTTTTAATTTTTAATTTTTAATTTTTAATTTTTAATTTTTAATTTTTAATTTTTAATTTTTAATTTTTAATTTTTAATTTTTAATTTTTAATTTTTAATTTTTAATTTTTAATTTTTAATTTTTAATTTTTAATTTTTAATTTTTAATTTTTAATTTTTAATTTTTAATTTTTAATTTTTAATTTTTAATTTTTAATTTTTAATTTTTAATTTTTAATTTTTAATTTTTAATTTTTAATTTTTAATTTTTAATTTTTAATTTTTAATTTTTAATTTTTAATTTTTAATTTTTTTTTTAATTTTTAATTTTTAATTTTTAATTTTTAATTTTTAATTTTTAATTTTTAATTTTTAATTTTTAATTTTTAATTTTTAATTTTTAATTTTTAATTTTTAATTTTTAATTTTTAATTTTTAACTTTTAATTTTTAATTTTTAATTTTTAATTTTTAATTTTTAATTTTTAATTTTTAATTTTTAATTTTTAATTTTTAATTTTTAATTTTTAATTTTTAATTTTTAATTTTTAGTTTTTAATTTTTAATTTTTAATTTTTAATTTTCAATTTTTAATTTTTAAATTTTAATTTTTAATTTTTATTTTTTAATTTTTAATTTTTAATTTTTAATTTGTAATTTTTAATTTTTAATTTTTAATTTTTAATTTTTAATTTTTAATTTTTAATTTTTAATTTTTAATTTTTAATTTTTAATTTTTAATTTTTAATTTTTAATTTTTAATTTTTTAATTTTTAATTTTTAATTTTTAATTTTTAATTTTTAATTTTTAATTTTTAATTTTTAATTTTTAATTTTTAATTTTTAATTTTTAATTTTTAATTTTTAATTTTTAATTTTTAATTTTTAATTTTTAATTTTTAATTTTTAATTTTTAATTTTTAATTTTTAATTTTTAATTTTTAATTTTTAATTTTTAATTTTTAATTTTTAATTTTTAATTTTTAATTTTTAATTTTTAATTTTTAATTTTTAATTTTTAATTTTTAATTTTTAATTTTTAATTTTTAATTTTTAATTTTTAATTTTTAATTTTTAATTTTTAACTTTTAATTTTTAATTTTTAATTTTTAATTTTTAATTTTTAATTTTTATTTTTTAATTTTTAATTTTTAATTTTTAATTTTTAATTTTTAATTTTTAATTTTTAATTTTTAATTTTTAATTTTTAATTTTTAATTTTTAATTTTTAATTTTTAATTTTTAATTTTTAATTTTTAATTTTTAATTTTTAATTTTTAATTTTTAATTTTTAATTTTTAATTTTTAATTTTTAATTTTTAATTTTTAATTTTTAATTTTTAATTTTTAATTTTTAATTTTTAATTTTTAATTTTTAATTTTTAATTTTTAATTTTTAATTTTTAATTTTTAATTTTTAATTTTTAATTTTTAATTTTTAATTTTTAATTTTTAATTTTTAATTTTTAATTTTTAATTTTTAATTTTTAATTTTTAATTTTTAATTTTTAATTTTTAATTTTTAATTTTTAATTTTTAATTTTTAATTTTTAATTTTTAATTTTTAATTTTTAATTTTTAATTTTTAATTTTAATTTTTAAATTTTAATTTTTAATTTTTAATTTTTATTTTTTAATTTTTAATTTTTAATTTTTAATTTTTAATTTTTAATTTTTAATTTTTAATTTTTAATTTTTAATTTTTAATTTTTAATTTTAATTTTTAATTTTAATTTTTAAATTTTAATCTTTAATTTTTAATTTTTAAATTTTAATTTTTAATTTTTGATTATTAATTTTTAATTTTTAATTTAAAATTTTAAATTTTTAATTTTTAATTTTTAATTTTTAATTTTTAATTTTTAATTTTTAAATTTTAATTTTTAATTTTTAATTTTTAATTTTTAATATTTAATTTTTAAGTTTTAATTTTGAATTTTTAATTTTTAATTTTTAGTTTTTAATTTTTATTTTTAATTTTTAATTTTTAATAATTTTTAATTTTTAATTTTTAATTTTTAATTTTTAATTTTTAATTTTTAATTTTTAATTTTTAATTTTTAATTTTTTAAATTTTAATTTTCAATTTTTAATTTTTAATTTTTAATTTTTAATTTTTAATTTTTAATTTTTAATTTTTAATTATTAATTTTTTAATTTTTAATTTTTAATTTTTAATTTTTAATTTTTAATTTTTAATTTTTAATTTTTAATTTTTAATTTTTAATTTTTAATTTTTAATTTTAATTTTAATTTTTAATTTTTAATCTTTAATTTTTAATTTTTAATTTTTGGTTTTTAATTTTTAATTTTTAATTTTTAATTTTTAATTTTTAATTTTTAATTTTTAATTTTTAATTTTTAATTTTTTAATTTTTAATTTTTTAATTTTTAATTTTTAATTTTTAATTTTTAATTTTTAATTTTTAATTTTTAATTTTTAATTTTTAATTTTTAATTTTTAATTTTTAATTTTTAATTTTTAATTTTTAATTTTTAATTTTTAATTTTTAATTTTTAATTTTTAATTTTTAATTTTTAATTTTTAATTTTTAATTTTTAATTTTTTAATTTTTAATTTTTAATTTTTAATTTTTAATTTTTAATTTTT
>CAVMKG010000004.1:12500-17500 GCA_963682025.1 Cordilura impudica
AATTTTTAATTTTTAATTTTTAATTTTTAATTTTAATTTTTAATTTTTAATTTTTAATTTTTAATTTTTAATTTTTAATTTTTAATTTTTAATTTTTAATTTTTAATTTTTAATTTTTAATTTTTAATTTTTAATTTTTAATTTTTAATTTTTAATTTTTAATTTTTAATTTTTAATTTTTAATTTTTAATTTTTAATTTTTAATTTTTAATTTTTAATTTTTAATTTTTAATTTTTAATTTTTAATTTTTAATTTTTAATTTTTAATTTTTAATTTTTAATTTTTAATTTTTAATTTTTAATTTTTAATTTTTAAGTTTTAATTTTTAATTTTTAATTTTCAATTTTCAATTTTTAATTTTTAATTTTTAATTTTTAATTTTTAATTTTTAGTTTCTAATTTTTAGTTTTTAATTTTTAATTTTTAATTTTTAATTTTTAATTTTTAATTTTTAATTTTTAATTTTTAATTTTTAATTTTTAATTTTTAATTTTTTATTTTTTATTTTAATTTTTAATTTTTAATTTTTAATTTTTACTTTTTAATTTTTAATTTTTAATTTTTAATTTTTAATTTTTAATTTTTAATTTTTAATTTTTAATTTTTAATTTTTAATTTTTAATTTTTATGTTTTTTAATTTTTAATTTTTAATTTTTAATTTTTAATTTTTAATTTTTAATTTTTAATTTTTAATTTTTAATTTTTAATTTTTAATTTTTAATATTTTAATTTTAATTTTTAATTTTTAATTTTTAATTTTTAATTTTTAATTTTTAATTTTTAATTTTTAATTTTTAACTTTTAATTTTTAATTTTTAATTTTTAATTTTTAATTTTCAATTTTTAATTTTTAATTTTTAATTTTTAATTTTTAATTTTTAATTTTTAATTTTTAATTTTTAATTTTTAATTTTTAATTTTAATGTTTAATTTTTAATTTTTAATTTTTAATTTTAATTTTTAATTTTTAATTTTTAATTATTAATTTTTAATATTTAATTTTTAATTTTTAATTTTTAATTTTTAATTTTTACTTTTTAATTTTTAATTTTAATTTTTAATTTTTAATTTTTAATTTTTAATTTTTAATTTTTAATTTTTAATTTTTAATTTTTAATTTTTAATTTTTAATTTTTAATTTTTATTTTTAATATTTAATTTTTAATTTTTAATTTTTAATTTTTAATTTTTAATTTTTACTTTTTAATTTTTAATTTTTAATTTATAATTTTTAATTTTTAATTCTTAATTTTTAATTTTTAATTTTTAATTTATAATTTTTAATGTTTAATTTTTAATTTTTAATTTTTAATTTTTAATTTTTAATTTTTAATTTTTAATTTTTAATTTTTAATTTTTAATTTTTAATTTTTAATTTTAATTTTTAATTTTTAATTTTTAATTTTTAATTTTTAATTTTTAATTTTAATTTTTAATTTTTAATTTTTAATTTTTAATTTTTAATTTTTAATTTTTAATTTTTAATTTTTAATTTTTAATTTTTAATTTTTAATTTTTAATTTTTAATTTTTAATTTTTAATTTTTAATTTTTAATTTTTAATTTTTAATTTTTAATTTTTAATTTTTAATTTTTAATTTTTAATTTTTAATTTTTAATTTTTAATTTTTAATTTTTAATTTTTAATTTTTAATTTTTAATTTTTAATTTTTAATTTTTAATTTTTAATTTTAATTTTTAATTTTTAATTTTTAATTTTTAATTTTTAATTTTTAATTTTTAATTTTTAATTTTTAATTTTTAATTTTTAATTTTTAATTTTTAATTTTTAATTTTTAATTTTTAATTTTTAATTTTTAATTTTTAATTTTTAATTTTTAATTTTTAATTTTTAATTTTTAATTTTTAATTTTTAATTTTTAATTTTAATTTTTAATTTTTAATTTTAATTTTTAATTTTTAATTTTTAATTTTTAATTTTTAATTTTTAATTTTTAATTTTTAATTTTTAATTTTTAATTTTTAATTTTTAATTTTTAATTTTTAATTTTAATTTTTAATTTTTATTTTTAATTATAATTTTTTTAATTTTTAATTTTTAATTTTTAATTTTTAATTTTTAATTTTTAATTTTTAATTTTTAATTTTTAATTTTTAATTTTTAATTTTTAATTTTTTAATTTTTAATTTTTAATTTTTAATTTTTAATTTTTAATTTTTAATTTTAATTTTTAATTTTTAATTTTTAATTTTTAATTTTAATTTTTAATTTTTAATTTTTAATTTTTAATTTTTAATTTTTAATTTTTAATTTTTAATTTTTAATTTTTAATTTTTAATTTTTAATTTTTAATTTTTAATTTTTAATTTTTAATTTTAATTTTAATTTTTAATTTTTAATTTTTAATTTTTAATTTTTAATTTTTAATTTTTAATTTTTAATTTTTAATTTTTAATTTTTAATTTTTAATTTTTAATTTTTAATTTTTAATTTTTAATTTTTAATTTTTAATTTTTAATTTTTAATTTTTAATTTTTAATTTTTAATTTTTAATTTTTAATTTTTAATTTTTAATTTTTAATTTTTAATTTTTAATTTTTAATTTTTAATTTTTAATTTTTAATTTTTAATTTTTAATTTTTAATTTTTAATTTTTAATTTTTAATTTTTAATTTTTAATTTTTAATTTTTAATTTTTAATTTTTAATTTTTAATTTTTAATTTTTAATTTTTAATTTTTAATTTTTAATTTTTAATTTTTAATTTTTAATTTTTAATTTTTAATTTTAATTTTTAATTTTTAATTTTTAATTTTTAATTTTTAATTTTTAATTTTTAATTTTTAATTTTTAATTTTTAATTTTAATTTTTAATTTTTAATTTTTAATTTTTAATTTTTAATTTTTAATTTTTAATTTTAATTTTTAATTTTTAATTTTTAATTTTTAATTTTTAATTTTTAATTTTTAATTTTTAATTTTTAATTTTTAATTTTTAATTTTTAATTTTTAATTTTTAATTTTTAATTTTTAATTTTTAATTTTTAATTTTAATTTTTAATTTTTAATTTTTAATTTTTAATTTTTAATTTTAATTTTTAATTTTTAATTTTTAATTTTTAATTTTTAATTTTTAATTTTAATTTTTAATTTTTAATTTTTAATTTTTAATTTTTAATTTTTAATTTTTAATTTTTAATTTTTAATTTTTAATTTTTAATTTTTAATTTTTAATTTTTAATTTTTAATTTTTAATTTTTAATTTTTAATTTTTAATTTTTAATTTTTAATTTTTAATTTTTAATTTTTAATTTTTAATTTTTAATTTTTAATTTTTAATTTTTAATTTTTAATTTTTAATTTTTAATTTTTAATTTTTAATTTTTAATTTTTAATTTTTAATTTTTAATTTTTAATTTTTAATTTTTAATTTTTAATTTTTAATTTTTAATTTTTAATTTTTAATTTTTAATTTTTAATTTTTAATTTTTAATTTTTAATTTTTAATTTTTAATTTTTAATTTTTAATTTTTAATTTTTAATTTTTAATTTTTAATTTTTAATTTTTAATTTTTAATTTTTAATTTTTAATTTTTAATTTTTAATTTTAATTTTTAATTTTTAATTTTTAATTTTTAATTTTTAATTTTTAATTTTTAATTTTTAATTTTTAATTTTTAATTTTTAATTTTTAATTTTTAATTTTTAATTTTTAATTTTTAATTTTTAATTTTTAATTTTTAATTTTTAATTTTTAATTTTAATTTTTAATTTTTAATTTTTAATTTTAATTTTTAATTTTTAATTTTTAATTTTTAATTTTTAATTTTTAATTTTTAATTTTTAATTTTTAATTTTTAATTTTTAATTTTTAATTTTTAATTTTTAATTTTTAATTTTTAATTTTTAATTTTTAATTTTTAATTTTTAATTTTTATTTTATTTTCAATTTTAATTTTAATTTTTAATTTTTAATTTTTAATTTTTAATTTTTAATTTTTAATTTTAATTTTTAATTTTTAATTTTTAATTTTTAATTTTTAATTTTTAATTTTTAATTTTTAATTTTTAATTTTTAATTTTTAATTTTTAATTTTTAATTTTTAATTTTTAATTTTTAATTTTTAATTTTTAATTTTTAATTTTTAATTTTTAATTTTTAATTTTTAATTTTAATTTTTAATTTTTAATTTTTAATTTTTAATTTTTAATTTTTAATTTTTAATTTTTAATTTTTAATTTTTAATTTTTAATTTTTAATTTTTAATTTTTAATTTTTAATTTTTAATTTTTAATTTTTAATTTTTAATTTTTAATTTTTAATTTTTAATTTTAATTTTTAATTTTTAATTTTTAATTTTTAATTTTTAATTTTTAATTTTTAATTTTTAATTTTTAATTTTTAATTTTTAATTTTAATTTTTAATTTTTAATTTTTAATTTTTAATTTTTAATTTTTAATTTTTAATTTTTAATTTTTAATTTTTAATTTTAATTTTTAATTTTTAATTTTTAATTTTTAATTTTTAATTTTTAATTTTTAATTTTTAATTTTTAATTTTTAATTTTTAATTTTTAATTTTTAATTTTTAATTTTTAATTTTTAATTTTTAATTTTTAATTTATTTTAATTTTTAATTTTTAATTTTTAATTTTTAATTTTAAATTTTAATTTTAATTTTTAATTTTTAATTTTAATTTTTATATTTAATTTTTAATTTTTAATTTTTAATTTTTAATTTTTAATTTTTAATTTTTAATTTTTAATTTTTAATTTTTAATTTTAATTTTTAATTTTTAATTTTTAATTTTTAATTTTTAATTTTTAATTTTTAATTTTTAATTTTTAATTTTTAATTTTTAATTTTTAATTTTTAATTTTTAATTTTTAATTTTTAATTTTTAATTTTTAATTTTTAATTTTTAATTTTTAATTTTTAATTTTTAATTTTTAATTTTTAATTTTTAATTTTTAATTTTTAATTTTTAATTTTTAATTTTTAATTTTTAATTTTTAATTTTTAATTTTTAATTTTTA
>CAVMKG010000005.1:7500-45000 GCA_963682025.1 Cordilura impudica
TTAAAAATTAAAAATTAAAAATTAAAAATTAAAAATTAAAAATTAAAAATTAAAAATTAAAAATTAAAAATTAAAAATTAAAAATTAAAAATTAAAAATTAAAAATTAAAAATTAAAAATTAAAATTAAAAATTAAAAATTAAAAATTAAAAATTAAAAATTAAAAATTAAAAATTAAAAATTAAAAATTAAAAATTAAAAATTAAAAATTAAAAATTAAAAATTAAAAATTAAAAATTAAAAATTAAAAATTAAAAATTAAAAATTAAAAATTAAAAATTAAAAATTAAAAATTAAAAATTAAAAATTAAAAATTAAAAATTAAAAATTAAAAATTAAAAATTAAAAATTAAAAATTAAAAATTAAAAATTAAAAATTAAAAATTAAAAATTAAAAATTAAAAATTAAAAATTAAAAATTAAAAATTAAAAATTTAAAATTAATAATTAAAAATTAAAAATTAAAAATTAAAAATTAAAAATTAAAAATTAAAAATTAAAAATTAAAAATTAAAAATTAAAAATTAAAATTTAAAAATTAAAAAAATTAAAAAATTAAAAATAAAAAAATTTAAAATTTAAAATTAAAAATTAAAAATTAAAAATTAAAAACTAAAAATTAAAAATTAAAAAATAAAAATTAAAAATTAAAAATTCAAAATTAAAAATTAAAAATTAAAAATTAAAAATAAAAAATTAAAAATTAAAAATTAAAAATTAAAAATTAAAAATTAAAAAATAAAAATTAAAAATTAAAAATTAAAAATTAAAAATTAAAAATTAAAAATTAAAAATTAATAATTAAAAATTAAAAATTAAAAATTAAAAATTAAAAATTAATAATTAAAAATTAATAATTTAAAATTAAAAATTAAAAGTTAAAAATTAAAAATTAAAAATTAAAAATTAAAAATTAAAAATTAAAAATTAAAAATTAAAAATTAAAAATTAAAAATTAAAAATTAAAAATTAAAAATTAAAAATTAAAAATTTAAAATTAAAAATTAAAAATTAAAAATTAAAAATTAAAAATTAAAAATTAAAAATTAAAAATTAAAAATTAAAAATTAAAAATTAAAAATTAAAAATTAAAAATTAAAAATTAAAAATTAAAAATTAAAAATTAAAAATTAAAAATTAAAAATTAAAAATTAAAAACTAAAAATTAAAAATTAAAAATTAAAAATTAAAAATTAAAAATTAAAAATTAAAAATTAAAAATTAAAAATTAAAAATTAAAAATTAAAAATTAAAAATTAAAAATTAAAAATTAAAAATTAAAAATTAAAATTTAAAAATTAAAAAAATTAAAAATAAAAAATTTTAAATTTAAAATTAAAAATTAAAAACTAAAAATTAAAAATTAAAAATTAAAAATTAAAAATTAAAAATTAAAAATTAAAAATTAAAAATTAAAAATTAAAAATTAAAAATTAAAAATTAAAAATTAAAAATTAAAAATTAAAAATTAAAAATTAAAAATTAAAAATTAAAAATTAAAAATTAAAAATTAAAAATTAAAAATTAAAAATTAAAAATTAAAATTAAAAATTAAAAATTAAAAATTAAAAATTAAAAATTAAAAATTAAAAATTAAAAATTAAAAATTAAAAATTAAAAATTAAAAATTAAAAATTAAAAATTAAAAATTAAAAATTAAAAATTAATAATTAAAAATTAAAAATTAAAAATTAAAAATTAAAAATTAAAAATTAAAAATTAAAAATTAAAAATTAAAAATTAAAAATTAAAAATTAAAAATTAAAAATTAAAAATTAAAAATTAAAAATTAAAAATTAAAAATTAAAAATTAAAAATTAAAAATTAAAAATTAAAAATTAAAAATTAAAAATTAAAAATTAAAAATTAAAAATTAAAAATTAAAAATTAAAAATTAAAAATTAAAAATTAAAAATTAAAAATTAAAAATTAAAAATTAAAAATTAAAAATTAAAAATTAAAAATTAAAAATTAAAAATTAAAAATTAAAAATTAAAAATTAAAAATTAAAAATTAAAAATTAAAAATTAAAAATTAAAAATTAAAAATTAAAAATTAAAAATTAAAAATTAAAAATTAAAAATTAAAAATTAAAAATTAAAAATTAAAAATTAAAAATTAAAAATTAAAAATTAAAAATTAAAAATTAAAAATTAAAAATTAAAAATTAAAAATTAAAAATTAAAAATTAAAAATTAAAAATTAAAAATTAAAAATTAAAAATTAAAAATTAAAAATTAAAAATTAAAAATTAAAAATTAAAAATTAAAAATTAAAAATTAAAAATTAAAAATTAAAAATTAAAAATTAAAAATTAAAAATTAAAAATTAAAAATTAAAAATTAAAAATTAAATATTAAAAATTAAAAATTAAAAATTAAAAATTAAAAATTAAAAATTAAAAATTAAAAATTAAAAATTAATAATTAAAAATTAATAATTAAAAATTAAAAATTAAAATTAATAATTAAAAATTAAAAATTAAAAATTAAAAATTAAAAATTAAAAATTAAAAATTAAAAATTAAAAATTAAAAATTAAAAATTAAAAATTAAAATTAAAAATTAAAAATTAAAAATTAAAAATTAAAAATTAAAAATTAAAAATTAAAAATTAAAAATTAAAAATTAAAAATTAAAAATTAAAAATTAAAAATTAAAAATTAAAAATTAAAAATTAAAAATTAAAAGTTAAAAATTAAAAGTTAAAAGTTAAAAATTAAAGATTAAAAATTAAAAATTAAAAGTTTAAAATCAAAAATTAAAATTAAAAATTAAAGACTCAGGTGGAGGGTATCAAAAAATTAGGCACAGCCGAATTTAACACTCTTACTTGTTTTTTAATCTCTTTCTCGACCTCCTTGTATCAAATATAAGAAAACAAAAGTAAACAAAGCCATACGGTTCGAGATTACTTTTTTGGCAGCTGTTTAGAGACGCTATCTCTTTGGTCCAATTAATTGGATATAGAAAATAAACATAAACCAAATTTGAGTGGGGACTAGGTCGAAAAATGGATTTTGGTAAAGTCACTTATATTTTGAAAAAATTTATGAACAAACCAAATTTAAAACAAGTAAGAAAATTATAGTCGGTCTAGACCGACTATACGATACCCTATACCATGCGTTTAGAAACCCTATCGCTTAGGCCCAACTAACTGAACATAGAAAATAAGCAAAAACCAAATTTGAGTGGGATTTTTATTAATTTTTTTGGCTGCAGATATGAAAAAGTTCATATCGGATGATATATCTATATGGGGACTAGGTCCAAAAATGGACGGATCCTGATCATGTTTGGTAAAGTCTCATGTATTTTGCAAAAATATATACAAACAAAATTTGAGAAGAATCAGTCCAATATTTTTATTTTTAATAGATTTAAGTGAAAATCGGGAAGTAGCTCTATATGGGGCCACAGGAATAATTTTTGGACTACTCATTAATGGATGTAATGAACGCATATAAACCCAATTTGAGTAAGATCTATATGACAATTTGGATCTTATGACAATTTATGTCGATTTCATAGGGGTAATTTGTATGGGGGCTATGTCTGAACATGGACCGATTCTCACCAATTTCAATAGCGTTCATCCCGTGGCCGATAAAAGCTTATATACCAAATTTCATCAAAATATATTCATATTTGCGACCTGCAGTTTAATTACAAGGTTTACATGGACACACAGACGGACGGACGGACGGACGGACGGACATTGTTAAATCAACTCAGAAAGTGATTCTGATTCGATCGGTATAATTAAAGATGGGTCTAGGTCAAATATTTTTGGTTGTTACAAACAGCAGCACAAAGTCATTATACCCAAACCACATAGTGGTATAGGGTATAAATATCTGTGCAATATTTTTGTTTATTGATAGATTTAAGTGAAGATCGGGAAGCATCTCTATATGGAGCCTATGACTAAGAATTGTCGTATAGGGATTATTTTTGGACTTCTGATTAATGGATATAATAAACACATACAAAACCATTTTGACTGAGATCTATATGATAATTTGGATCTTATGGCAATTTGTGTCGATTTCATAGGGTCCATTTGTATGGGGACTGGGTCTAAGCATGGACCGAATTTCACCAATTTCAATAGCGTTCATGCTATGGCCGATAGAAGCTTATATACCAAATTTCATCAAAATATATTCATATTTGCGGCCTGTATTTTGATTACAAGGTTTACACGGACACACAGACGGACAGACGGACGGACATCGCTAAATCGACTCAAAAAGTGATTCTGAGTTGATCGGTACAATAAAATATGGATCTAGGTCAAATATTTTTGGTAGTTACAAACAGCAGCACAAAGTCATTATACCCAAACCACATAGTGTTATAGGGTATAAATAATATATCGACTGAATATTCATATCAATTTCAGACTATTCTCCAAATATTAAAAAATTATTTTTTGACTCCTGGAATGATTTAACCCTAACCATACTGACAACATTTACACACGTAGACTCCTGACAAAGGTACCCGGGTACCCGTGTGTGTTTATTTGTCCGTTATTATTTATGGTATCCATTTTAAACACGGGGAATCCCCTGTTTGTATTGTATATACAATTGTACTGTGGGTATGCATCGTTTCGATTATATATTTGCATTCTCCGTTTTTGTGTTGATGCGTACGGTTGTGTTTCTTTGCTTTTTTTGTTTTATAAATTTTTTCGATGTCGCGTAAACGTAATGCACTTGTTATGGAAATGAATGTGTCTGAACCAATATCTTCTGATGCGGGACCATCATCTAAAGTTACACCAAGTGCTGCTGGGCAAGCCCCCAAAATAAGGGCAAATATATCATCATCGAAGTCTCTAGATCGTTTACCATGGCGAAATGGATATCTTAACATCTCCGCGTAAGTTTTCTTTATATTTTTTTTTATTTTTAACTACATTCATTTATTTTACGCATTTGTATTAGATTAACTGCAGATGATATTGATATCTTATGTGAAACGGAAGTAGAGGACGACAACATGACGATTCCCACCGAACATGAATGGTTTCCTGATGCAGATGAAGCCACGGATATAGAAATGGATGGTGTGGTTGAGACTCCAGAGGAAGAAGACAACGAGGAATTAGAATTGCGTGGCGAAGTTTCAGATACTGCTTCAAAATATATAGCAAGTGATCAGACTGAGTGGTATTCCCAAGAGATCCCAAATGCTAAAACTACATCCCAAAATGTTATGCGCAAAAAAGGTTGGTTTGATTCTATAAACACCATATGTTATAATATATTTTATTGTTTATGTACATAGGTGGACCACATCGCAAATTTAATAAAGTGATGACTGCAAAAGAAATATTTGATGAATTTTTGTCAGAAAATATAAAAAATGAGATCCTGAGACACAGCAACAAAAAAGGCAATGAAATAGCACTGGATTTCAATCAGAAAAATGCAGCGGATATTGCAGTTTTAAAATTGAAACCTCGAAAGTTTCGGTTGATTTCAATGGAAGAACTTGATGCTTTTATTGGAATTTTACTGGTCATGGGTGTAAATGGTGACAACGATGATCCTCCTTCAATTCTATGGGGGAATTAGAGTCATCCTTTATACAAAGCATCGTTAAGTCGCGAAAGATTTCAGCAAATACTACGCGTAATACGTTTTGACAATGCTTTCACAAGAGCGACACGCAAACAAACAGACAAAGCTACTCCTATCTCCGATATCTGGAATATGTTGATGCAGAATCTACGTTTAAATTATTTTCCAGATGAAAATGTGACAGTAGACGAACAGTTATTTCCATTTAGAGGTAGAACCAGTTTCACTCAATATATTCCCTCAAAGCCAGCTAAATACGGAATAAAAATATTTTGGTTGTGTAACACAGCCAATAGCTATCCTTTGAATGGAATCATTTACACAGGCAAGCCATTGGTCAACGATGGCAAAACTATTGGTCAACGCTGCACTAGATGTTAATTTTTTTTTATTTTTTTTATGCAACGATATTAGTAAACAGTTTTATTTATTTTTTATACATGTACCAAGTTTGATGTAAAATATTTTTTGAATTAAATAACCAATAAACAAAAAAATATTATAATTTTTACTTTTTTCATACAAAATGTAAAAAGTTATATAAGGGTAGCCGGGTACCCATATCAGGAGGGAAAGGACTATTCTACTTTGGGTGGCTCCAGAGTCAATCCAAAAGAATCAAGAGTGCTTTAGATGGGAAAAACTTTAGAAAATGGTTATTTGAAGGAACTTGTGGACCCTCAAATTTGTATTTTATTTAGTTTAACAAAAATTTTACTTCAAAGTACGTTCGGGTACCGGGGTACCCGTTTTAGTATGGTTAGGGTTAAGGAAAAACAAGTAAGAGTGTTAAATTCGGCTGTGCCGAATCTTTGATACCCTCCACCTCGGTTTGAGTATTGATAATATATGTAAACAAAATATTGAAAAAAAGTAAACAATTTGTTAAACTTAATACCAAATTATTTCTTTTGGTTGGTTTTCGTCTTTTCTATTATTTCGGTGTTTGCTTTTTGGTCATCGTGGTTGCTGATCGGCATGCATTTAGGTTATATACCTATATGCATGCGTTTCCGGTTATATGACATAACTTCTCGTTTAGTTATACCCTATATAATATAATTATTCCCTATACCACTATGTGGTTTGGGTATAATGACTTTGTGCTGCTGTTTGTAACAACCAAAAATATTTGACCTACACACATCTTTAATTATACCGATCGAATCAGAATCACTATCTGATTCGATTTAACGATGTCCGTAAGTCCGCCCGTCCGTCTGTGTGTCCATGTAAAGCTTGTAATCAAACTGCAGGTCGCAAATATGAATATATTTTGACGAAATTTGGTATTTGATCTTTTATCGGCCATGGGTGAACTCTATTGAAATTGGTGAGAATCGGTCCATGTTCAGACCCAGCCCCCATACAAATGACCCCTATGAAATCGACACAAATTGCCATAAGATCCAAATTATCTAACAAATCTTAGTCAAATTGGGTTTGTATGTATATATTACATCCATTAATCAGTAGTCCAAAAATGATCCCAATTAGACAACTCTTAGTCATAGGCCCCATACAGAGCTGCTTCCCGGTCTTCACTTAAATCTATCAAAAAACAAAAATATTGCACTGATTCTTCTCAAATTTTGTTTTTTATATTTTTGCAAAATACAAGAGACTTTACCAAACATGGTCAGGATCGGTCCATTTTTGGGCCTAGTCCCCATATAGATATAGCATCCGATATGAACTTTTTCATATCTGCAGCCGAAAAAATTAATAAAAATCCCACTCAAATTTGGTTTATGCTTATTTTCTATATCCAGTTAGTTTTGCCTGAGAGATAGGGTCTCTAAACGCATGGTATAGGGTATCGTATAGTCGGTCTAGACCGACTATAATTTTCTTACTTGTTTAGTTTTTGCTAATTAAATAGCTCGCCCTAACCTCCATTTTGCAAAGGTAATGGTTGTGTAAGGGTGGCTACATGCATTAAATCGTGCTAATAGAAGATGGCTGTATAGTTTCTTTTAACTGGCCAAATATTTCTTCATTGCGGCCATATAGGTCGGAGGGTAACAAAATAATAACCAATAAAAAAGCTCTCTCAACTTTTTATTAAAATATTGTTATATTTGGAAACGTAGAGAATAAATTTATAATAATAAATAATCATAATTAGGGATGCCAAACGCAAAAAACCAAAAGTCCCAAACATTTTAAATAAATTGTTATCATCGTTTTTATCAGGTCGCTCTCAGTCTGTCTTTGTAAATAATAAAACTTCTTATTCTTTGCCAGTTTTAAAGGGTGTACCGCAGGTTCTATACTTGGACCTCTACTTTTTACGATATATGTTAATGATCTACCTCGACAACTGCAATACTGTGATATACATATGTACGCTGACGATGTGCAACTCTATGTCAGTAGTCACATCGATAATATAAACAATTGCATTGAAAGTATTAACATGGAGCTTGAGAGAATCAACGGATGGGCAAATGCGAACGGACTGTGTCTAAATCCTCTCAAGTCTATATGTTTAATATTAGCGAAAAGAACATTGATCTTGCCCCAGGAGCCAATATTACTTCTGAATAATCAACGAATAAAAATAGTACAAACTGCGAAAAATCTTGGTGTTACTTTTAACGGCTCACTAACATGGTCTTACCACATAAACATTGCTTCAAGGAAAACTTTTTCAATGTTACGGACTTTATGGCATACCCAATACTTTACACCACAAAAAATTCGTATATTAATTGCTAAAACTTATCTCATCCCCACATTGTTTGTTATATGGATGCGAAATATATGCGAAAAGTGATTCCAGAAGTAGTAGAAAACTTCTATCAACGTATAACTCCATATTAAGATATGTTTTTAGCTTGGGAAAATATGACCACATTTCTCAGTACTCTAAAAAGCTATATGGCGTAACCTTTTCTGATCTGTTGAACATTAGAATATTGATACTGTTACATAAGGTTTTATTCACTCGACATCCAATGTATCTATTTGGAAAATTTGAACTCACGCGCTCTGAAAGGACCAATGACATACGGCCTGTTAAATACGAAAACTCTTTTTCAAATTTTCAATTCTATGTGAATTCAATCCGTCTTTGGAACAGCTACCATCAAATCTTAAATTTATAAGCAACGCCCAACAGTTTAAGAAACAAATTTTTAAATTTTATGCATAATTTTATTTATTTATTTTTTTTTCTTCCTCTTTGCTTTGTTAGTCAATTTTTCCTTAACTTTTTTATATATTCGATGTTATGTATGATTTTAGTTATTTTCATATTTTGTAATTTTTATTTTTTTTAATTTAATCGTCATTATATTAAAGCAATTATAATAATCAACAATGTAAAACTCCTTAACTATAATTATAAGATTTTTAATCTTGTTGTTTTGGAAAACAAATAAATACAAATACAAATTCTTAAAAGAAAAATTATGTTACCTTTATTTTCTGAAAAACTTCAAATTTTTATTGAAAAAAAATTTTGAAAATTTATGTATAAATAACATTCTCATCAAATTGCGTTTGTTTATGTAAAAATTTTTATGTTCGCAATTCTTAGGTATTATATGAAGTTTTCTTAAATTCATTGAATTTAAATTAATGTTTTCTGTAGTCCGATTCTGTAAATTTCAACGATCCGACAATCGCAAAATATATCGAAAGCTATTGTTGTGTGCACTACGGATAAAGTGATTTACTAAGTACATACATCATAACGACAGTCGACAAATCTATTTTTCTATTTATTTAAATTGTAAACGATTGGCATCTCTGTCAAAATAAGCGAAACACACAAAGAAGAATAGAAAAAAACAAATTACTTCGTGTTTGACAGGATGATTTTATGTTTATGTTTAATATCTTTTACTTATATTTTTGTTTATTTATTTGAAACTGAAATAATGAATTGAATATGCTATTTAATTTTTTATTTATATAAAAAGTTTTTCAATAAAAGCAAAATATTTTCATTATTTTATGATTTTTATTTATGTATGACGACATTTCAACCTAAAAATTTAGGTTGTTATCGATTGAATAAACAACACAAAAATGGTTGTCGTTTAGATAACAACAACAGCTGACTGTAACAATTTAAAAATGTTACTGATAATTTTGATATTTTCTTTTTTAACGATTCGACTATCGTTAAAAGAAGTTACTGCAAAGCTGTTAATTTCTCCTGAATGCCAATATTTTTTTTAAATGTAAGCATTTTTTATATGTAAACATATTTGGTGTTTTTATACCCTATACCACTATGTGGTTTGGGTATAATGACTTTGTGCTGCTGTTTGTAACAACCAAAAATATTTGACCTAGACCCATCTTTAATTATACCGATCGAATCAGAATCACTTTCTGAGTTGATTTAACAATGTCCGTCCGTCCGTCCGTCCGTCCGTCTGTGTGTCCATGTAAACCTTGTAATTAAACTGCAGGTCGCAAATATGAATATATTTTGATGAAATTTGGTATATAAGCTTTTATCGGCCACGGGATGAACGCTATTGAAATTGGTGAGAATCGGTCCATGTTCAGACCTAGCCCCCATACAAATTACCCCTATGAAATCGACATAAATTGTCATAAGATCCAAATTGTCATATAGATCTTACTCAAATTGGGTTTATATGCGTTCATTACATCCATTAATGAGTAGTCCAAAAATTATCCCTGTGGCCCCATATAGAGCTACTTCCCGATTTTCACTTAAATCTATTAAAAATAAAAATATTGCACTGATTCTTCTCAAATTTTGTTTGTATATATTTTTGCAAAATACAAGAGACTTTACCAAACATGATCAGGATCCGCCCATTTTTGGACCTAGTCCCCATATAGATATAGCATCCGATATGAACTTTTTCATATCTGCAGCCAAAAAAATTAATAAAAATCCCACTCAAATTTGGTTTTTGCTTATTTTCTATGTCCAGTTAGTTGGGCCTAAGCGATAGGGTTTCTAAACGCATGGTATAGGGTATCGTATAGTTGGTCTAGACCGACTATAATTTTCTTACTTGTTTTTTTTTTTAATTTCAATTTGAGTTTAACGAATAAAATTTATACATTAAAGATGCAATTGGTGTCTTCTAAATTTAAAATTATTATTTCCGACGTTTTGATATGATTTTCTGAAATTCAATTAATATTTTCTAATTTATAATTGGAAATTTTAATTCCAGTTTTTAGAATTGACATTTTCTAAAATTTGAATGGAAAATTTAAAATGTGCAATTTTGTATTTATGTGAATAATAATGCTTTGGTAATTATAACCAATTTTTAAAAATTAGATGTAATCGCAATCAGATATTTTGTAGGTAAAGCAAAATAATAATTCTATATAACTATGTAGAACTGTTTTGGAAGCAAAAAACTCATTGATGAACTCGGTAACTCTATTTTGTAAAGACAACAAAAAGTTAATACGCCAAACTTATGTTCATATTTGAAAAAGAATAATGAAAAAATGTATGAAATAAAAGACCAGCCCGTGTATACTCTTAACATTGTTCTGTATGATATCTAGTTGAAAATATTGACATTCATGTTAAAATAGAAATAACTCTGTTAATGCAAAAGAAATGTATTTTGCCCACAACAATATATTGCAGAATTTTATGTAAATAAAATAATATACCGATTTATTTCTAACATGCAGTTATTATAGATATACATATATAGAATATTATTTGTATTATTTAATATGTGTATGTATGTATATGTAAATATTACACACAAAAAATACAACATCAAACGTTATTTTTGTGTTTTTCTCTTTAAATAAATTAATACATAAAAATTGTTCTTGCTAAATTTACATTGTTTTGTTTTATTAACAACTAGGTATTTTAGCATTATTTGCTTTAGATGCTGGTGAATTTTTACTCCCTTTATATTAACTCGTAGTGTCTGCTAGTCGAAAAAATTTTGGATCGATTTTAATCCCTTTCCCGTGACCCAATCGATCTGAAACTTTGCAGGCAGGCTCGTGGCAATGACAGAAATGATCTAATAAATTTTTTAGTAATGCCAAAACAATGGAAACTTTTAAATTTTTCTACCAGATTTGATAAAAAAAAATGTACAAAGGGTTAGTTTTTATTATATTATTACCACAACGACCACAACAACAACAAGTCCAGCTATGACAACAATACAACATTTAGAATAACAAGAAGAACAATATAGAAACATCATATTTTTCATTTATTCTTTACTTTTTCAGAGATTTCCCTGGACCTGTTCCACCGATTTTAATGATTTTTGAAATAGAAATCTTCCAATGAATTTGGTGAATCATTCTCACTAAAAATTATCAACCTAGCTGTCCCCTTGAGTGCGTTATCGTGACAAGAACAACATAGAAAATTATATTTTTTCAAGACTTTTTTTAGTTCTTTATTCAAATCTCGGGCCCTAATCGACCGATTTGAACGATTTTAAATAGCAAACTTTTCAGGATACCAATGAATCATTTTTTATATCAACGAGCACCCTAGCTGGCCGATTGATGCCGTCATCGTGATTTCCACAGACGGACAGACGGACATCGCTATATCAACTCCGGTTGTTATAAGGATCACAAATATATATATTTTATGGAGTCCAATTTTTTTCTTCTAATTATTACAAACGGAATGACAAACTTATATATACCCTCTGCACACTGGAGTGTAGGGTATAAATAATAACGGCTCTAAATTATTCAAAATTCAAAAGAACATATAACATATTTTCATAAATAAATTTATTAAACTAAATAGAACATTGCTTATTCTCCCATAAATATATTACTGAAAACATGGAACCCCCTGTCTCTGACAGCGGGCAAACTTTAAACACTAACCACATTTTTGATAAATACAACCTTCTTAACGACAAACGTTTAAAATATAACGTAAATGTTATTAATATTCTCCTAAGAGAACACGAATTTGAAAATATAAAAAAAATCTTAAACGAAATTATTATTTACAACTCTAGCTAAATCTACAAAATAATATGGATAAAATATTAATATTAGTAACAAATAAATAAAAAATATCGAAACATTCAAAAAAATTTGCTTATTTTTATCAAAATATTCTTAAAAGCATTTAGCATATCTTTTCAAAATAAATTTGCACTCACCTACCTTAATCTGCTAAAATGGAAATATGGGCTAGCAAAATTGGATTTGAATAATCTGATTGAGCTTCAATACTATCTATGTTATAAAAATATTTGGTAAGATGTCTTACAATTTATTTTTGGAATCACAACAATTTCGGATGAAGTTGAATATTTAGGCATATTATGCATATCATAACCGGTCTTGCCCACATTTAATTTTTTAATTTTTTTAGTTTTCAAACATTATTTCATTTAAATTAAAAAGAAACTGCATGCAATATCATCTACGAGTAATAATCGCGTGATAAAGACCAAGTGTTAAAATCTCAAGTACGAGTAACTTTATGAAATAACCATTATTTGAGGTGATACAGCAACAAAAGAACTTGATGACGATTGTGGAGGGGTGGTGCATACCATACGTAGCTGCACATATCTATTTAATACGTATATCGTGCGTAACGGCAAAATATCCAAATCTCTTTTTGCTTAAAACCGAAGAACATACGTAATAAACATGATATGACCCATGAAATAAGTGATTTGTTAACCAGAAAGTGTTATTTCATATTGAAAAATGGTGTTCGTTATTGCTATTTGGAATATGTATGTAGAGTGGTTAAAAGCCAAACTCGTCCACCAAAAAATTTTTTATCATATGTCTTAATTTTAGGTTACCACAAAGGCCTTTATTGCAAACAAAAAAATTAAGAAATTACACTGCGCTACAGTAAAAAGCTTTTAAAATATTGGATTAAAAGCAGGACTTTTACAGTTAATATAATAGTCATTTAGCCTGAATTATCAACTCCATTCTCGTATACATATGTACAGTCGAAACTCTCTATAACGAATTCCAAGGGACTGAATATTTACTTCGCTATAAAGAAAATTCGCTATATAGAAAAGAAAAACAATTTTGTTCCTTTTAACATTTTTTATCTGTAGTAGTCAGTTATTTTGGTTTGAAGTACATTTTTCCACTTTTCTTCAATATAATTTTCTAATACACTTAGAGAAGTAAACACAGTATTTGGTACGTTGGTTTTCATTTCCAAATAGTAAGGAAACCTTCAACTGATGAAAAAAGTTGTCCATATGTGGGTAACGGTTTCGCAATATCGGCAGATTCTTCTTCGTATTCATCTGAGTCTGTTAAAAGAGATATAATAATGTACATCAGAAATGACATCACAGTCAACATTGAAGTAGTCTTTAAAAGTTGCATTAATATTAGCAACTTTTTTAAATGAAGGCTCTAAAAAGGCGAAGTGGGATAGTGGTAGATAGTCTTCTTCGTGCCAAGGCATACTGTTGTTCGTTGTGGTGCCAACTTTTACAAATCCTGCTTTTCTAAAACAGTTTGCAATTGTCTCGGATTTTACATTGACATTCCACACTTTGCTGAAGTTTCGTATGGCATCCAGCAAATTTATAGGCGTGGGAGGTTCTTTCTCCTCCATTTGTAACAAAATGTTTGTCAAAATGCGTTTTAATGTTACAAATTATGCCCTGATCCATTGGCTGAAGTAACGAAGTCATGTTGGGTGGGAAATAAGCAATTTCAATATTTTTCAATTGGTCCTTTACATCCCTAGGGTGCGCAGCGCAGTTGTCAAAAAAAAGCAAAACATTTCTTTGTTGAGAAGCAAACTTTCGGTCCAATTTCAAGAGCTATTTCAAGGAAATCTTGTTTCTCATCCATGCTTTCGTATTAAATTCATAATCCACGTCTAGAGATTTGATTCCTTTGAAGCATCTCGGATTCTTGGCCTTTCCTATGATAAGCAATTTAACTTTCACCGATCCGGTCATATTGCAAGTCACCATAACAGTAATCCTTTTGCTGTTTTTTCCGCCAAAGCACTTCTCATTTTTAAACGCCATCGTTTTATTTGGTAAGCACTTAAAAACCAAACCCGTCTCATCGGCGTTAAAGATGTCGTTTTCGTCATATTTTTCTAACAATTTTGGCAAGACATTCGTCACCCATTCATCTTGAGTTTGGATGTTGGCGGCAGCACTTTCACCACACAATGTTTTTTGAACAATGCCGTGAGTATTTTTAAATTTTTCAAGCCAGCCTGCATTTGCTTCAAATTCTCCGCAGCCCAATGCTTCAGCGAATTGTTTTGCTTTTTCTCTCAGTATTGGTCCAGACAGAGGAAGATTCCTACCACGTGCGGCGAACACCCATTCCAGCATTGCTTCGTTAATATCCGCAAAGGTACAAGGTCGAAGCTTTTTGCGTTTAATACTGGATGCTTTATCTGTGACACTGGTTAAAAGCTTATCCTTGTTTTTTAAAATCGTAGATAAGCTACTGGAAGGAATTCCAAATTGCTTAGCAATGTCTTTTTTTTTAAGCTTTTCCCTTTTCAACTTCTTTTATGATCAATAGCTTTTTTTCCACAGTAATACTTATGCGCGGAGTCATTTTACAACTTACTATCGCGAATGCAAAGGCAAACTGATAGCGACTGCAAGAAATGTGAGAGATGGTAATGATTCCAGTTGTCACTTGCATAGTTCGGTGGTTCCCCAAAATACTGATGTATATAATAACGAAAAATTATTTGAATAAATTCGTTATATGGAGATTGAAAACGCTTCAATCTTGAAGTTACGGTCGTAAAAATGCTTCGTTATAAGGAAGTATTCGCTGTAGGGAAATTCGTTATATGGAGATTATAATACACTCAAAGTAGACCCAAAACACAGTGTTCTTATAATTGCTTCGCAAAAGAAAACTTCATTATATAGGAGTTCGTTATAGAGAGTTTCGACTGTATATATACTTTCCACCAGCATAGAACAAAAGCTGGGTTCAACTCTGGTTTTGAGGATATATGATGTTTTCTCAATTTATGTTGAGATTTCTCCAAATGTTCTCGATAGGGTTAATGCCGGTACTCTGTATCCATTACATGCGGACATACAAATATAATGTGTTTTTATACCCTATACAACTATGTGGTTTGGGTATAATGACTTTGTGCTCCTGTTTGTAACTACCAAAATATTTGACCCAGACCCATCTTTTATTATACCGATCGACTCAGAATCACTTTCTGAGTTGATTTAGCGATATCCGTCCGTCTGTGTGTCCATGTAAACTTTGTAATCAAACTACAGGTCGCAAATATGAATATATTTCGATGAAATTTGGTATATAAGCTTTTATTGGCCATAGGATGAACGCTGTTGAAATTGGTGAAATTCGATCCATGTTCAGACCTAGTCCCCATACAAATAACCCATATGAAATCGACATGAATTGCCATAAGATCCAAATTATCATATAGATCTCAGTCAAATTGGGTTTGTATGTGTTTATTATATCCATTAATTAGTAGTGCAAAAATAACGCCTATAGGACAATTCTTAGTTATAGGCCCCATATAGAGCTGCTTCCCGATCTTCATTAAATCTATTAAGAAACAAAAATATTGCACAGATTTTTCTCAAATTTGGTTTGCATATATTTTTTAACAATATAAGTTACTTAATCAAATATGGTTAGGATGGGTCCTATTTTCGACGTAGTCCCCATATAAATATAGAATCCGATATGAACTTTTTCATATCTGCAGCCAACAAAATTAATAACAAGGCCACTCAAATTTGGTTTATGCTTATTTTCTATATCGAATTAGTTGGACCGAAAGATAGGGTCTCTAAACCATGGCATAGGGTATCGTATAGTCGGTCTAGACCGACTATAATTTTCTTACTTGTTTTTTTAAAGTTATAGGATTTAAGTTGAAATAAAGCAAAGACAAATATTTTTAATGTCAATTAAACTGGCTTTATTGGATAAACGATTTTATGCCATCAATGCCTAAATATGATTTGGGCTATGTGGTCGCCATGGCTGACGCGTACATGACGAAATCTGGAACTCCTATGTTCACACCATTTTCGTCTCTATTTCGTCAATAACTCGTCGAATGTTGATTCCAGGTATTTAGTGTTTCTGGTTTATCGGCGTAGATGGGTGATTTTACATAACCCCAAAGAAAATAATCCAATGAGGTTAAATAATACGATCTTGGTGACCAATTAACAGTACCATTACGTGAAATTATACGTTCATCAAAAGTTTCTTTGAGTAAATTAATTGTAGTGTGGGCTGTGTGGCATGTAGCTCCTTCCTGTTGGATCCAAATGTCACCAAGATTAATGCCAGCTACTTGAGGTGTGGGAAAAATTGTAATCCTTTCTCTATATCATTCATCGCTGATAGTAGTGTTCTGCCCATCATCGTATTTGAAGTATTACTTAGACCCAGCTTTTCTTTGTAAGTGGACAAATTGGTTTTTAAAATATCTAAATAGATTCTTTGATCCATTATTCCTTCGATGAAATACAGATCTTCAGGCCCAGTTGAATAGAAATCCCCCTCAAAATACCACCGATCTATCCGAGTTTTCACATGTGATATATGTTTTGCTAGATACTCTTCATTAGCTTTTCGCCATACGTCTGGCTTTTCATCCGATCTAAGTATGTTAAATTTACTCGTAGCCGAGCAACATATATTTCCAAAAACGAAATCCTTGGATGTATGTGTTTTCAAAATAAAGCGATTCTTTTTATTTTTGTTAATTAGCAGAGGTATATTCCGGGCTATTCTTTCATTTTTATTTTTGTTACTAAGCAGTAGCATTTTAGTGGCTATTCTACCGTTAAAATTATACCTTGGCGCATATTCCTGGTTTTTAGGTGCAAGTTTTCTTTCCTGTAGTAAGTTCCGCAATGGACGTTCAGCTGAAGTGAAAACTTTATTATTGACTTTTGGATTTTTATCATTACTTTTGATGTTAAAATTTTAAAATTTTAATAATAACTGAATAACGGAAGGCTTCTAATATAATTCGGAACAATATGCTCTCGAAATCTTCCCTGCAAAGTTTGCATGTACTTATGTATGTATGTCATTTATAAAAAAAGCGGTTATCTAACACTAAAAAACAACAATCGTAGGGTACGAGTTAGACTTTTAACCACTGTATGTATGTTGTTCGATGTACACTGAATCCTGTTTTTACACGGTGTTTTTTTACACCATTTTTAAACAAATTAATCACATAACAAATAATAATCATAAAGCAATCTTATTTTTATGCGAAAAACCTTACAATATTGTCCATATCAGCATGCAAAAGTGCTTTGGTTATAGTAAGACGTTACTTGTAGGAAAGTGAATGCATTTTAAGGTATCTACATATATAAATTAAAAACCAGGTAATAATTCCAACATTTAAAGTGTATTATTAACTGCGCTCCTGATTTTTACACGAATTTCTATCTATCGTGTAAAAACAGGTCTGGGTGTCTATTAATTAATGAAAACATAATCTGTTACTTTAGAGATAATAAATCCTCGAAATTGTGTATATGTCATTCAGACAATAAAGTAGTTCGGTAAAAAAAACAAGTAACAAAATTATAGTCGGTCTAGACCGACCATACGATACCCTATACCATGGTTTAGATACCCTATCTCCTCGGTCCAACTAATTGGATATAGAAAATAGCACAAACCAAATTTGAGTGGCATTTTTATTAATATTTTGGGCTGCAACCCAAATTTGAGAAAAATCTGTGCACTATTCTTTGTTTTTTTGATAGATTTAAGTGAAGATCGGGAAGCAGCTCTGTATGGGGCCTATGACTGAGAATTTATGTCGATTTCATAGGGGTCATTTGTATGGGGACAAGGACTGAACATGGACCGAATTTCACCAATTTCAACAGCATTCATCCCACGGCCGATAAAAGCTTATATACAAAATTTCATCAAAATATATTCATATTTGCGACCCACAGTGGACCATTTGACGAGAAGGCGGTCAAAAATCTATAACTTTTGATTGGATTGGAAATTTGATATGCGGTTTTCTTTGTTTGGTAGGCGAGACTTTAGCCTTTAAGTTCAGCTATAAAACGTAATTCTCGACCGAAAATAAAAAAGTTACGGAGGGTCTAAAATACATTTTCATTTGTAGTTGAATTTTAGTACAAAAGTGAAGTGTTAAGAGGTAAAAAAAGGTTTTTTTAATATAATGTCTTATTTTTTCAGTTAATTTTACAACTAATACTTTTTAACAACTTTTTAAGTTAATTTTTTCAGAAAATGCCAAACTTTGGCCCCCGTAAACTTTTTAGTCCTAATGTGCACAAGGGGCAAAGGTTGTTTTTTTTATTTTGATATGTTCCTAATGACCAGTGATTGTATTTACTTATTGTGAATTAAGCTTTCTATGGTCGTCCTAAGCAGGAATCATTAAAACAAATATGCTGTAATTTTATTTTCTGTCTGCGACGTTTCGACACTATGGTTGGTGTCCTCATCAGGCGTCTAATTTTATTTAGTAATAATTATGAATATACATTAATTATCACTTTAACAAATTTATGTGAATTTTTTGTAAAATAATTGTTACCTTAATAGTATTATTACACAATTAATCTAAATTTTACATTTTAATTTTATTTATTCAGTACTAAATTGTACGTGTTACTAATATGATCACTGTCTTCTTTAATGTTTACTGTTTTGTCAATATGTTTCTTAATATGCAAACTTTCAAGTGTTATTCTTTTATTTGTTTTGGTCTCTCTTTCCAAGACTTTGATGTTGTCAAAATCAAAGTTGTGTTTATTGTCAAAAGCATGTTGAGAGAGAGCTGTTGTTGTTATTCCTTTCTCAACTGTTCGTTTATGTTCTTTTAACCTAATCTCTAATTGTCTTTTCGTTTGTCCAATATATATTCTGTTACATTGTTGGTGGACATTACCATTGCATTTTATTTGGTATACTACATTGTGTTGTTTGTGTAAGTCTGTTTTCGTTTTTTGGGTGTTAAAAAGCTTATTCAATGTTTGATTTGGCTTAGAAGCTATTTTAATAGTTTCAGTGTTGATCAGATTTGTTATGTTTTTCCTATTCGTTATTGTTGGTAAATATGGTAGGGTGGCAAAGGTCGTTTTTTGTCCGTTAACTGAGTTAGATGTTACGTTGTTATTTTGTGTGTTATTATTTTGGGTTTCATTTATTACTGTGGAAATTAATTTGTTAATATATTTAATAGGATAATTATTTTTAGTCAAAATTGTTCTTAGTTTCTTTATGTTATCTTTTAGGAAAATGTTATCACTAATGTTTATTGCTGTTTTTATAAGATTTTTTGCTGTGTTTTTCTTCTGTATAGGGTCGTGGTTTGAAAAATAATTAATAATTCTACCAGATGAAATATCTTTAGTAAACCAGTTTGTTATAAGTTTGTTATTAATTTTATGTATGGGGTAAAAACATATGAAATCAACCGAAAATTTTAACATTTGTGACCTCATCACCTCCAAATTTGATAAGATTTTGTACACATGATCTATGGATCGGCACAATAATATTTGCCAACTTTCAGACATATAGCCTTCGAACTTTCAGAATTATGGCCATTCCAAGTTGGCAAAAATCAATAAAAATGCACTCAGATGCCTTAACACAATTTTTAATATCTCGAAAAGTATTCATTGCACGTTAATAATCAAGGGCTCATTTTACAGACTAAAACATGCGCCATTCCAAAAAAAATTTTTTTTCAAATTTTCGATCAAGGATAATGTAAATAAAAAAGGACTAAAATTTCCAAAGGATATTTCTCGAAAATCAATATTTTTAAAAATTTCAAAAAAATATATGTTAATTCTTATTATGTTTTGTACAAGTCTGTCAAATTTCAATGTGGAGTCTTTATTACAACATGAGTTATTAAGAAAAAAGCAGGCGAAGGTTTATGTATTTCATGAAATGTACCAAAATACAAAAAGGTGACAAATTACAAAAAGAAGGACAAATCAAATGTAACGGAACTTTTTCGACTTTCCTTTGCTTAAACTCTTTTTCTCCATTGCTAAACCTTTAATAAAAAGTACAACATAATGTATTATCATTATTAAACACTTTATTACAGCATATTTATTTATTTCTGAAGGATTTCAATTAAAAAATCTGCATCTGCCGCGTATCGCTTGACTTTAATTTTTTTTTTATCTACAGGTTCAATAGAATGCAGCTTTTGAGTTCCAGGAATAGTACGCAAATCTTTAAAACGAATTTGAAGGAACCGTGCTTCTTCTTCGTGGTCTTCTAGAGTTAAAAACTCGAAATTACAGTTCAAAAGATTTTGCAGGCACCATTCATATAATTGTTTTGGAGTAGTTATTTGACCTTGTAATGGACGCTGTAAACTAGCTCGACGTGCCTCTCTCTTTACGGTACCTCCAAGACCGTCACTTGGGCCTTTTCCATGGCTTGTTGCAAAAAAATGCCACTCAGCATTACATCCAAAATCTTCCATATGATAACATAAATTGATAAAGTTCTTTTTATTTTTAAACTGGGCAGCACTACCGTCTGAAAAATACGTGATTTTCTTCGGGGTTGTTTTAAACTTTTTTCTGAAAAATACATTCAGGTGGCGATGGAACAGGTGAACAGCTACAGAATCGTGTACAAGACAATCAGATATTATTATGAAGTTTGTATGTTGTGTTTTTCCATCTGATTTAAAATAAATAGCAATTGGGTATAAAGTGGCCTGAGAGTAGTTCCAGTGAAATCCCTGGATTGCATCCTGAATAGTAAAAGAAGCATTTTCTGAAAAATCGCAAACTGCTATATACTCATTTTCTTCCAAATTTGATTTTCTTTCGCTCAGATATGCTGCCTGCTGTTTTGCAATAAATGAATGAGGTAATAGAATTTCAAGTTTTTCACATAGGGAATCCACAAAAACGTCGGCTTGGCCAATCATGGTCTCCAAATTATCCCTATCTACACTTACCCATTGTTTATATGTTATTTCATCAATATCATTTTGCTCTAGTAATTGATTTAGTTTTGCTTTTAAATTTTCAATTCCTGGACACTTGTTACATTTACGTAGGTGACACTTTGAAGAAGATGGAATGCATGTCATTTGTTTCAAACAATCTTTGTAACATTCAAGCTGATAATTCGGAACACCAGCAGTTAATTTTTTTAAATTTATGGCATCAATCATCAGCTTCACATTTTGATGCTTTGTACAAACACACACGTTATGAGATCCACTCGCATTTGCTAGAATTATATTCCTCGGACGAAGTTGGCAAAACTTGGAAATACCTATTTTTATTCCATCATGTCGTTCCTTGAATAAGGCGTACATTTCTCTTAAGTTTCCAAGCAAAAGTCTTTTATTTTTCCTGACTTTTGTACCATTTTCAAAAAAAGACACGAAATCTTTCTGTCCGGGCATACACCTGCTGACGTCATCGGATTCATAAAAGGATTTTACTAAATTGCTTGTCACTGGTGAAATTGGACTTCCCAGTTTTGGGTTAGGCGTACTCATCACACCCTTTGTTTCAACCAAATGCTTAACTTTTCGCGCGATATAGTTTGTAACCAGGAATTCTTCCTCAATTTTATGTATTGCCCAGCTTTTTGGTAAAATTGTTAGCAGTTGGATTTTCTCGCTATTTTTTGTTAATGTTTTAAACTTTTCTTTTAATTGTTCTATTATTTCGGATTGTGGGCACATATGCGAAGTTGATTGTGCTGAACCGTGGAAAATTTTGTCTTGAATCGAATCACTTATTTTCCTGAATTTTCCATCTCTGTACCGTTTTTGATGTAACTTCTTCTTTTTTATCGGAGATTGTTCCAGATACGGTAAAGATTGGTTTAATTTTGAAATAGCAACTTCTTCCGTGCCTGACGCAATGTCATCTTCTTCCGTGCCTGACGCAATGTCATCGAAAGTATCTACATTTTCGTTTATGTCTGAACCTTCTTCCAAATTAGATTTATTAGATTTCTTCAGATGCGAAAATTTTATTCTACATGTCCCACAAACTTTATTTGAGATCGTAATGTTTTTATCCTTAGTATACTGTAGCATCCATTCTTGGACTTGTCTTAAACTTTTATTGCACCCAGTGTGACCGGATTTTTTAAAAGGATTACAGCAAAATGTTGAATGGAATGGCATATTTTTTTTTTTAAATACCACAACCGAATGAATTGTGCACGACTTTTTTGTATTGATCAAGTCACTTTAACACTATAACACTTTGACGTTTAGCACTTATGAAATCTAGTATTCAACTGAAGTTTGACTTACAGTCTCTGAACGATTTATACTGTTTTTTTTTGGTACAAAAAATAGATTACAGGTAAAAAAATACACGCCTTGCTTTCCTTGAATTGGAAAATTTGCGTGAACTACGGGTCATAAAATATTTTTTAAATAGGGACTGAATTTGCTACTGCCAATAAGCCGACCACAGGTCATAAAATATTTGTAAATTTTTTGTGTGAACAGGCAATAAATATTTCGTCTAGGTTGTAAAGTCGAAAAAGTTCCGTTACATTTGATATGTCCTTCTTTTTGTAATTTGTCACCTTTTTGTATTTTGGTACATTTCATGAAATACATAAACCTTCGCCTGCTTTTTTCTTAATAACTCATGTTGCAATAAAGACTCCACATTGAAATTTGACAGACTTGTACAAAACATAATAAGAATTAACATATATTTTTTTGAAATTTTTAAAAATATTGATTTTCGAGAAATATCCTTTGGAAATTTTAGTCCTTTTTTATTTACATTATCCTTGATCGAAAATTTGAAAAAAAATTTTTTTTGGAATGGCGCATGTTTTAGTCTGTAAAATGAGCCCTTGATTATTAACGTACAATGAATACTTTTCGAGATATTAAAAATTGTGGTAAGGTATCTGAGTGCATTTTTATTGATTTTTGCCAACTTGGAATGGCCATAATTCTGAAAATACGAGAGCTACGACACTGAAAGTTGGCAAACGCTATTATTATGTTTAACTTTCCCTTCGTACCAAAATTCATCCAATTCGAAATCGGTGCGGTCAACTCATTGGTTGATTTCATATGTTTTTACCCTATGGTAATGTCTAAAAAGTTGAGGCTATAGTTTGTTTCCTCTTCTATCGTGAACTTTAATTTGTTATGGTAATAGTTAAATTCTTGTAATATTATTTGTTTATCTTTCTGTTTTATAATGGCAAAAAAGTCATCTACATATTTGGTAATATATTTTATTTCGATGTTTTTGGATTTTAGATTGTCTAGTGTGTAGTCTAATAGGTCATCTAAGACTATTTCCGCTATTATTGGAGAAAGGGGGTTCCCCATAGGCATACCATAATTTTGTATGTAAATATTGTTGTCAAACATAAAATAATTATTGTCTCTTAAACAAAAGTCTAGTATTTTGATAAATGTAGTTTTTGGGATGCTAGTGTGAGCTTTTATTGTTTCCCATATATATATATATATATAAATTATATATTTACGCTGATCCCTGACTCATTGACTGACTGACTGACTGACTGACTGACTGAATGACTGACTGACTGACTGACTGGCTGACTGATAGCATAACGCTGAGATAATACACGCACTCAGTACTATGTGAAAATACACAAACAAAATTTAATCTTTTTCATATTATACAAACACACACACAATTTTCTCTCTTCTTTGTTAACGACCAGTGATGCTAATAAAATCTTCTCAAAATTGACAATTTTAGAATCTAAATCGCCAAAATCGTCATTTTTAAAACAAGAAATCGTCAAGAAAATTATTTAACAATAAATTAGAAGGTAACAATAAAATTTAATTAATTGGTAACAATAAAATTTAATTGGTTATTTTTATATATAAAAAAATGTGTAAGTGATGAGATTTCAACGAAAAAAATTAAACACAGCAATCAACTAAATAGTTTTATTGATATGTATGTATAGCTGAATCATATAATATAGGTTTAAAGTATCGCCGTAATAAAAATTTAAACCTTAAATGGAGATAATATTCAAGGTATTTCCGTTTTGAAACAACTTGACCCAGACTTATATCTATACATATTCCAACATTTTTTGCTATTTACATTTGCACTGAATAAAAACTATCAAAACAAACATATCAACTTTAGTTTCTGCAAGCCATTAATTGTTAACTCTTGAAAAATCTTAATTTTTATACTACTGAAAATTTAAAATCTTCAATCATCATATTAACAAATTTAACAAATCATTTTAACAAATTGAAAAATCGTCGAAATAAATATAAATCCTCAAAATTAGCAGCACTGCTAACGACAATAGCAGAAAATGCGGCAAAGCGTAAAATGAGATTTTTTGTGTGAGCGAACTACCCAGCAAACAAAAATCGAGCGTTTCAAATTACCATTACCAATGTAGAAAATAAATTAACAACGAGACTGATATACAAACGGAACTTCTAATACTTATAAGCTGATTTATTTTCACTGACAAATTCTCCGTATTTATACTGTTATGAGAATTTCTTATTAATAAAATGTATTTTAAATTTGACGAACTTAACTTATTGCGTTGCTTGGAATAAATGAATTTTATGTCTGAAAAAATTTGCTTATAAAGGTAAGTACAAGGAAGCAACGATAAACATTTTAACGAATTTTTTCTGAGTTCGGCTAATGCTAATTCGCTTCGAAGTATAATCAGTTCCGTTTGTATATCAAATCGTACTTAGCTACATCACAATTGAAAGGGTTTCCGAAAAGGTCAACCAATGGTTGTATATTTTCAAAATCTTTAAACCTGTCTTGAAAATTATACAAAAGTGTCTCAAATGTTGTTATATATTCTAATTTTATAAGATTCTTTTGTTTGCCAAATAATCTTTTTAGGCAATCACCACGGCTTAACCAACGAACTTCATATATTTTTCGTAATTCACTATTAATTTGAAATGTTTGTTGGGTAAGAATTGCTGAAAAAAACATAGAAGCATCCGCCGCATGTGCATTCATCGCTGTCTCAACAACGACTAAATGAAGGAGCATAAGTATATGTGTGAAGTGCTCTCTGAAAGTGCTATGAAATGCCGACCACCAATGAACAGTTCTTGCTGCACTACATTTCGGCACCTAAAATGCAAAAGGCCGTAACTAACAAAAAAAAATGCTAAATTAACATTTTGTATTGTAGTTACGGCTTATTACTTAAAAACTTCTATTTTCCCATAATTTTTTTTCATAAATAAATCCATCTTTGTTTTTAAGCTTGATTCTAAAATTTGGCTATTAAGTTTGAAGCAGTTTTTGTTTTATGATGTTTTTTGCTTCTCCTGCCTTTCGCATTTTAGCTGACGATTTGCAGATTGATATGGTTCGCTCACGTTCTCTTTTTTTTTTTTGGTAGAGAGTGGATTTTGTTATTGTGTAACTATGATTTCGTTTAAAGCTCTGTATTGAAAAGCACTTGAAAAAATAGTGCAATTTTAAGTTTAAAATTTAAATTATTCTAATATCAGAAGAGAGGTGGAAAAGTTATATATAAAGATACTATTTATATCCGTTTTGAAACGACTTGGCCCAGAATTATATCTATACATATTCCAACATATTGGTGGCAATATATTTTTTTGTAATTTACATTTACACTGAATAAAAACTATAAATTTTCGATAAAGAAACATATCAACTTTAGTTTCTGTTAGCCCTTGAAAATTTAAAATCTTCAATCATTATTTTAACAAATTAACAAATCATTTTAACAAATTGAAAAATCGCTCAAATTGCGATAAATCCTCAAAATTGGCAGCACTGCTAACAACAATTACAGAAATAGAGAAAATATAACAATGTAGTCAACTCAGTGCTTTTAACACTGTATTTAGTGCTTTTAATATTTACGACGCGGAAATTTTACGAGTTGGCGTTTAGTGCTTTTTTAAAAACATCAGTGATGCCAAATCTTTAAATTTCCCAACAAAAAAATATAGTTTTATTAAAAAAGCACCAATTTTTTAACAGTGTAAATGTCTTAAGTTTCAGTTTCAGTTTACACAATGTACTAATAATAACTAATCTTACTACTACACTTTTGTCGCTCCCTTATTCAAACGCTGCAGTTGAAAGGGTTATCAGCAACATGAAACTTTTCAACTCCTTTGAGATTTCTTCATTTCTCAAACGGGCGATTATAGTCTTCTAAACTTAAAAGGCACATTTTTTATATTATGATTTTCTTAGTTATCAAATTGAGAAATTTGTGGTTCTCAACTTGATAGCAAAGAAAAGTGGAAAAAATATTAATCCTCAACTTGATGTCAAATTGAAAGCAAACAAGGAGAAAAATTGTTCAACTCAAGTTGAGAATTACATTGGACATCAATTTGAGAACTTAACTTTTCTCAAACGTACAATGCATACTGGGTTTTTTCTATGCTGTTCTATTTTTTCTACAATAAAATGGAGTTCGGTTATAACGAACTCGGCGGGACCGCCCATATTAGTACGTTATAGACTAAGTTAGTTAACCGTAGAAATTTTTTGTTTTGCCCGAAAGTTAAAAAAAAAAATTTAATTTAATAAGTTTCTTTATTTTGATGCATTTTAAAAAGTTGTAAAAGATAAATTAAATTATTAAAAAGATATTAAGAGTTTGTCTTAATACGACTAAAATTATCGAGTTTCTATCAAAATAATACATTTTTTTTACATCATATAATATTAAAAATTCGTTATGTGTAGAAGCAGAATGTATAAAGCAGAGGGTGGCTACTGCCAAACTTTTACGAAAATATACATTAAAGGACCTTTTACAAACCTTCGTTTGAAAATCTGAGCTTTTGTTTTGTATTTTTTACAACTGTTTCTCCGCATGTTTTTTTTTTATTTATTTTTAAAAGTGTTGATTTGATGACTTAAAATCAATTTAAAAAAATTCGTAACAGCCATATATGAAAATTCTGAAATGGAACCAAAAAATTTGTTTGTTCAAGTGAAAAGTTTGTTATAACCAGTGTTCGATATAAGAGAAGCGATTTGTATGAAAAATGTGATCAAAGCTTTTGGGACCGAAGAAATTCTTCGTTATAAATAAAAATTAGTTACAATCAGGGTGCGTTATAAGCGAACTCCATTGTATTGTATTACATTTTAATAATTTTGGGAATCTGCAAATAACACTTTCATTATAAGTAAATTCATTATACATAAGTAAAAACACCAACTCAGCATTTGAGAATGTACACCAATTTTAGAAAGTTTTAGTAACTCATGCAGAACTCGGTCAAATATAATTTCCATAAACATAATCTTTTTTCATATGTACATATGTAATAATATATGTTAAATTTAATACTATATTAAAAAAAATTTTACTTATTATAAATTTTTCGTGTATTTAATGCCGTTTTCTTTTCTGACAAAAAATTTTGCCTTTTATTGATGTATGATGTACCGATTGATGTATAAGATAAGGTTGCTCCTAATTCAAAAGATACACTAAAAACAAGTAAGAAAATTATAGTCGGTCTAGACCGACTATACGATACCCTATACCATGCGTTTAGAAACCCTTTCTCTTAGGACCAACTAACTGGACATAGAAAATAAGCAAAAACCAAATTTGAGTGGGATTTTTATTAATTTTTTTGGCTGCAGATATAAAAAAGTTCATATCGGATGCTATATCTATAAAGGGGCTAGGTCCAAAAATGGACCGATCCTGATCATGTTTGGTAAAGTCTCTTGTATTTTGCAAAAATATGTACAAACAAAATTTGAGAAGAATCAGTGCAATATTTTTGTTTTTTAATTGATTTAACTGAAGATCGGGAAGCAGCTCTATATGGGGTCAAAGGGAACATTTTTGGACTACTCATTAGTGGATGTAATGAACGCATACAAACCCAATTTGCGTAAGATCTATATGACAATTTGGATCTTATGGCAATTTATGTCGATTTCATATGGGTAATTTGTATGGGGGCTAGGTCTGAACATGGACCGATTCTCACCAATTTCAATAGCGTTCATCCCATGGCCGATAAAAGCTTATATACCAAATTTCATCAAAATATATTCATATTTGCGACCTGCAGTTTGATTACAAGCTTTACATGGACACACAGACGGACGGACGGACGGACGGACGGACGGACGGACGGACGGACGGACATTGTTAAATCAACTCAGAAAGTGATTCAGATTCGATCGGTATAATTAAAGATGGGTCTAGGTCAAATATTTTTGGGTGTTACAAACAGCAGCACAAAGTCATTATACCCAAACCACATAGTGGTATAGGGTATAAAAAGGCAAATAAAAGGCAACATCTTTTGTCAAAGAAGAAAACGGCATAAATTTAATGTTTTTTTTTATTCATCATTTTTAAACGGGCGCCTTAGGCGCCACACAATTAACTAGTTTTTTAATAATTATTTTAATGGCTAAATATATCGGGATATTTGTAAATAGTGATACGACGTCGAGAGATATCATCAAATCATTTTGTTCTATGTCTATTTCTTGTATATCTTTCTTAAGTTGTGTTGAGTTTTTAATGTTATATTTGGTGTTAGTTAAATTCTTTAGTATTATACCTATGTATTTTGATAGTTGATAGGTTGGGAGTTCATATGACGCTGCTATTGGTCGCATTGGCATGTCCTGTTTGTGAATTTTCGGTTGTCCATATAATTGTGGTGCGTTAGCTGCATTACATCTTAGTTTAAATTTAGTAAATGTTTCTATGTGGTTATTTTTATGTAGTTCAGTAATGATAGAATTGTTTTTATTAGTTAATTTTTCCGTTGGATCTGTTCGGCTTATTTTGTATGTGGTTTTATCTTCTAGGAGTTTGTTCATCTGCTTCATATAATGCTCTTTATACATAAGTACTGTTTTATTTCCTTTTTTTTTTTTTTTTTGAAAGATCCCGAGTTAAAATATAATTTATTAAGCAGCGAACGTAAAAGTTACCTTATATTGGTTCAAGATAGAGAAGTTTCAATGAAAAACTCGTATGTTTTTGCTTTAGTTAAAACATTTTAAATATTTCTATACCAATTTTTATGGTAAATTTATGAAATATAACAATTTTTATTGTAAATTTACAAAACATATAAATTTTTAAATCAAGAAAATTTTTTAACTATATAAAAAAAGTGTAACTTATTGTTAGTGTAATGAAAAAGTACTTTAGATCAACCAATTTTAGTAAAAATTTCTTCTAAATAGCCTTGATTTTCATCTTCTAGAAGTTGTTTAGCTTCTTCGTCTAATTCAATAGAGGGAGTTTTCCATTTTTGACGAATGTTGGACATATATGGATCTGAAGTGCACAATAAAATAGTGATAAGTATTCATTAGTACAACATCTGGACATTTTCCTTGTGTTGTGCTCGCGAAAGAATCTGTAGTCTTTGTACCTTTTTTCTTGCGCTTCTTCAGATAGATCTCCTATTGGTAGCATATTGTTTTGAATTATTTGTTCCCCATGGTACAAAATTTTATGAACTGTGGATGGCATATATCTCCAAGAGTATTTTTCATTATAAAGTATAGCTGTTTTATTGGCGTACTCTCTAAATTTTTTTGCATTTATCTTTCTGCTGCATGCTAGAACTTGTAATATGATTTTGAATCGTCTTTCTAATTCATGATCTACACCTTTGATAGATGCTGCAGTTTTCGGATCGGAAAAAAATCTCCTTGCAGTATTTCCATCATTTGTGTTTCCTTCCCCTTGTTTTGTGTTGAATTTCATTTTTCAATATATCAATTTCTGTTGCTCTACTAGTTGACGGCTCTAAGACGCTATACCTTTTTGTTAAGCGCAATGGAACGAATGATACCATAAATAAATTAGCATCTGATGAATTTTCGGCATCAAATTGCTTGTATTGTTTCTGACCAGAGGATCCATCACATCCCCATTTAGAAATTAAAGTAATGCTGCCATTACCAATTTTTTTTAAATGATCAGTATCAAGCGTATTTAGCAATCGTTCTGCAGTATGTTCAAGGAGATCTTGCAATTTTATTTCTGCTGATGTTGAAGTGACACTAATAGCAGATTGTGAAGGTAAGCATTCTTTTTTGGCGGAAACTAAATCTCGATACTCTGGAAAAATCCCACAATTCTTTTCATTGGTTCGCTTCCGCAATTCCTTATATTGATTTTTGGTCAATTTCAAATCCAAAAATAGGGCGAATGCTTCTTCCGGCGTAAATTTCTTATCTTCAATTGGTGTAGGAATGCTTTTCAAAATCCTCTTTGTGCGCCTTGGGCTCGCTTCTACTATTTTTTCAATTATTTAAATTTTATTTTTGTTATTTTGGGTTGGTTGAATTTGGTGCAAAAATGAATCCTTAATAATACTTTGAGAAATTTCTTCATTGATATTCTCCAGCTTACGCCTTCGAGATCTTTCACTACATCCGTCAATTGGTTTTGCTGGTCGACCCTTTTTTCCACTTTCGTTGACAGTTGTAGATGCACTCTCAAAAATAAGTTCCTTTATTAACCTGTCTTGGTAACGTTTGTACATCTTTGCCTTGCTATGAGAGCATTCAATGTACCGTCTTTTCAAATTCGATGCAAAATTAGTAATTTTTCCTTTGTGCATTTCAATGTCTTCTAGGTTACAAGTCGTTGCTCACTATGTGCAAAATTACATCGTCTACATCATTTCGTTGAAAATAAATATCTGCCAGATCTCTGTAACAGTACTTAGCCATTGCACAAATTGTAATGAATAATAATTGTGTAAACATTATTATAAATACTCTTTCTTGCAATTATGTAAAATAAAAATTTTTATCTCTTATTACCACTTTTAGAAGCATAAAAGACCCACACCCAAACCCCATTTAAAAGGTGAAGCATACCTGCTCATATCTTAAAGGGATATGTCGCAATAGTTTTTTTTACCATTTACGTGTTATTTAAATTGTTTCCCATTTTGACAGGTATTTGAACTATATAACTCTAATTCAGACTATTTATGTTTTTGAAAGATACCTATGTAAATGTACCTGTAACAATTAAGCGCACTATATCTCAACCCTTTTTTATAAGTATATAACAACTCCTGACAACTCTACCGACACGCAAAAAAATACACCGCGGTCCACCGGTACGACCAACTTTTGTATTCATAACACTCAGACGGACGGACGGACATCGTTTAGTCGACTCAGAAAGTGTTTTTGAGTTGATCCGTATAATAAAAGATGGATAAAGGTCCAATATTTTTGGCAGTTACAAACACCACCTCAAACTTAATATATCCTAACCACATAGTGGACAACTTTTGTATTCTAAATTTTGCAGAAAATATCTAACCTTGGGTCAGAAAAATTGTTCTGGTGCACACGGGCGGAAGCTGGCGGGTATATAATGGGGTATAGGACTATAGGGGAGGGTTCGGACTATAGAAGAGTGCAAGATTTTTTCTGACTGCTTTTGACTGGCAGGAGTTATGCTCCATTAAGTAGGAGATTTTCGGAAAATTTGGACCTTTTTAAAAATTTTTTGTTTTTAATTTCGGAATGACTCAGAGACTTTTAAACCAAAAAAGTTACAGTCATTCAAAAATAAAAATTTACAAAGAAATTTTTAATTTTCGCAAAATACTGAGAGAGCCCATTTTCGAAGACCCTGTTCGCTGTGATATAGTTGAGATAGAGTCGCAATTTTTTGGCTCCCAAGGTTTACTAGTATTTACTTTCAAATGAATAACATAACTTTAAAATCGGTAACAAAAAAAAATGATTTTTGGCCGCCTTCTCAAAATATGGTCCACTGTGCGACCTGCAGTTTGATTACAAGGTTTACATGGACACACAGACGGACGGACGGACGGACGGACGGACGGACATCGCTAAAACGACTCAGGAAGTGATTATGAGGCGATCGGTATAATAAAAGATTGGTCTAGGTCTTATATTTTTGATAGTTACAAACAGCAGCACAAAATCTTTATACCCAAACCACATAGTGGTATAGGGTATAATTAGCTAATTCCGTAATGTTTGCCTGAGCAAAATAAATAATCTTGATTTTTCATTTTAAATAGTGTAGGAAGAGCAGACTGGTGTACATATATACCTTATATATATGTACATTTATAAGTTAGTTATTAAATCTACAAAAAAACTAAAATATTGCAGAGATTTTTCTCAAATTTGGTTTGTATATGTTTTTGCAAAATATTAGTGACTTTACCAAATATGGTCAACCTAGTCCCCATACAAATATAGCATCCGACATGAACTTTTTCATATCTGCAGCCAAAAAATTAATAACAATGTATATATCCAAACAGTTTGACCTAAGAGATAGGGTCTCTAAACACATGGAATGGAGTATCGTATAGTCGGTCTAGACCGACTATAATTTTCTTACTTGTTTTCCATTTGATTTGAATATAACTCATGTGTAATTTTACGCTTCTGCGACCACGTATTCCCTAGGCGGGGGCCTTAAAGAGTGAAAATGCGTTTTTCCATGATCGTACTCTTTTTGAACTTGAACATTTCTGTTTCGTTTATTTTTATGGTAAAAAAAAAGAAAATAAAAAATATATATGCAATATTATTATCATTTAGCAGTTGTAGTATATTTGCCTTTTTAAAGAAATTTTTGTACAATTTGGATATATTTGGATATATTTGCAATATATATTGTTTTTGTTCTTCTTGAACTGTTAGACGTCCATGGAACTGTTGCGCGAGGTTAACAGCTCTTCCAACGCTGTCATTAACTGCTTTCAAGTGAATAACTTTTGATTTATCTTCTAAACAGGATGTACTGTCTTCCAATGTTGATGAATCTTCGGTGAGAAAATCAATGTTTACTTTCAAAGGACAAAACTTATTTTTGCTTTTTATTGAAACAAAGTCATATATATTTTTATCTGTACAAAATGGAAAAGGAAATGAACATCATACAAATTAATTAATAATTATAATGAATTGTAATTAGTGAATTCTTACTTTCGATGGAACATATCGCTTTGCATTTTCAAATTTGCTTTCTTTTGTTAAACTAGTCGTAATATTATTTTTTGTCTCAATATTAACCATATCATCAAAAAGGGATAAAATGACGACTTCTTCAGTTAAATAATATAGATGTTAACAAATTTTTTTAAAACAGCTTCTGTTATTGAATGGTCCACACATGCATAGCTCTTAATAGCTTTAATAAAACACAAGTCTTGTAGGGGCTTTTACGGCCAAATTGCGTTGTATCCATGGTTTATCATAAGTTGTTGCAATGAATAGATCCACTTCCTGCAAACCGGTGTTCTCTTTTCTAGATAAAATAAGAAAAAATTTATCGCGTAAATAACTCTCGCCATCCATCGAGCTTGATGCATATCCCCAGGAGGCCTTATTTTAAATTTGTTTTTATATTTTTCTTTCAAAAATAATAATGAAAGCTCGATCAATTCGCGGTAATGGTTTTTCGAGTTCAGAAAAATGTCAAGTTGTCAATCTGCGATGATTGAAAATGCTGGCTTGCAATGAAAGTACCATTTTAAATATTGTTATAGATAATATTGTTCCACTTGTTTTTTAACTTTCTAAAGAGCGGTACATCAGCGCTAACCGTAACTTGAGCGATTTTACAGATGATGCACGCACCCAAATAAAGGTAGCTCCCTCTCAAGTGCTTGCTCCAATAGCGCACATGTGCCAATCTTTACCGGAAAGTAGCCATACATTTATTGCATTTAATACAGCTACAGCTCTTTTCCACTTGCGTGATCTAGTTTAGGTACTGCAATAAGTTTCTCCTTATTTTCATACGTGATCACAATTGGAAGTCGTTCTTCTTTAACATTTTGTGCATTTATTGCAGGCAGAAAGGAAGTTTCGTGCCCGTGATTCGGTAGTTAACATTTCCAATTAAATAAACCTTATATTATCTTACGGCATTACAATTTCTTGAAATTATAAATCACAAATTGTCTAACAGAATTAAATTTTTTACGCGTTTAAAACACAAATAAATAATGAAACTGTGATAAATTAATAACATGCTTACTACTCAAAATACACTATTATTGTTTTCTCTCCGTTATTCTGTCGTGCTGGTATTTATGTACCGTTAATTTTTATTAACTGATTTTTACTATTTGCGTTTCTTTTTACTTTCTTATTTTTTGTTTGACAGCCATGAATTAAGTAATCGTAATAATAATTTTCTTTTTTTATCAGATTGAAAGGAAAGAGTGCTCATTCATTCTAATACTTTTTATTGTCATAAAAATAAAACAAAAATTTTCAAGTCCAAAATTAGTACGGGCATGCAAAACAGGCATATATCACACTTTAAGGCCCTTTAAGGCGGGAAGGAGTGGTCGTAGGGGCGTAAAATTGCACTTGAATTATATTCAAGTCCAATAAAAAAATTAGTGGTGCCCCTGAACTTATATACTAAAAAAAAATATCCATGTTAAGGGACGATATATTGTATATTCATCTCAGCATGTAAAAACGAATTTTTATTTTAAATATAACTTATAAATTTTTCAAAACATTAGCATAGATTATATTTTTGAGTCTGCATAGGCAACTTTAAATTTTATTTATCTTTATTGTATTAAATTTATATTTGTATCCTCAAATTAATTCAGATAAAAGTATAAAAGTATACTGATATAAAGTAAAACTAAAACAAAAATTTTTAATTTTTTGATTTTCAATTTTTAATATTTAAATTTAAATTTTTAATGTTTAATTTTTAATTTTTTATTTTTAATTTTTAATTTTTAGTTTTTAGTTTTTAATTTTTAATTTTTAATTTTTAATTTTTAATTTTTAATTTTTAATTTTTAATTTTTAATTTTTAATTTTTAATTTTTAATTTTTAATTTTTTATTTTTAATTTTTAATTTTTAATTATTAATTATTAATTTTTAATTTTAAATTTTTAATTTTTAATTTTTAATTTTTAATTTTTAATTTTTAATTTTTAATTTTTAATTTTTAATTTTTAATTTTTAATTTTTAATTTTAATTTTAATTTTAATTTTAAATTTTTAATTTTTAATTTTTAAATTTTAATTTTTAATTTTTAATTTTTAATTTTTAATTTTTAATTTTTAATTTTTAATTTTTAATTTTTAATTTTTAATTTTTAATTTTTAATTTTATTTTTTAATTTTTAATTTTTAATTTTTAATTTTTAATTTTTTATTTTTAATTTTTAATTATTAAATTTTAATTTTTAATTTTTAATTTTTAATTTTTAATTTTTAATTTTTAATTTTTAATTTTTAATTTTTAATTTTTAATTTTTAATTTTTAATTTTTAATTTTTAATTATTAATTTTTAATTTTTAATTTTTAATTTTTAATTTTTAATTTTTAATTTATATTTTTAATTTTTAATTTTTAATTTTTAATTTTTAATTTTTAATTTTTAATTTTTAATTTTTAATTTTTAATTTTTAATTTTTAATTTTTAATTTTTAATTTTTAATTTTTAATTTTTAATTTTTAATTTTTAATTTTAATTTTAATTTTAAATTTTTAATTTTTAATTTTTAATTTTTAAATTTTAATTTTTAATTTTTAATTTTTAATTTTTAATTTTTAATTTTTAATTTTTAATTTTTAATTTTTAATTTTTAATTTTTAATTTTTAATTTTTAATTTTTAATTTTATTTTTTAATTTTTAATTTTTAATTTTTAATTTTTAATTTTTAATTTTTAATTTTTTATTTTTAATTTTTAATTATTAAATTTTAATTTTTAATTTTTAATTTTTAATTTTTAATTTTTAATTTTTAATTTTTAATTTTTAATTTTTAATTTTTAATTTTTAATTTTTAATTTTTAATTTTTAATTTTTAATTTTTAATTTTTAATTTTTAATTTTTAATTTTTAATTTTTAATTTTTAATTTTTAATTTTTAATTTTTAATTTTTAATTTTTAATTTTTAATTTTTAATTTTTAATTTTTAATTTTTAATTTTTAATTTTTAATTTTTAATTTTTAATTTTTAATTTTTAATTTTTAATTTTTAATTTTTAATTTTTAATTTTTAATTATTAATTTTTAATTTTTAATTTTTAATTTTTAATTTATATTTTTAATTTTTAATTTTTAATTTTTAATTTTTAATTTTTAATTTTTAATTTTTAATTTTTAATTTTTAATTTTTAATTTTTAATTTTTGTTCTTAATTTTTAATTTTTAATTTTTAATATTTAATTTTTAACTTTTAATTTTAAATATTTAATTTTTAATTTTTATTTTTTAATTTTTAATTTTTAATTTTTAATTTTTAAATTTTAATTTTTAATTTTTAATTTTTAATTTTTATTTTTAACTTTTAATTTTAAATTTTTAATTTTTAATTTTTAATTTTTAGTTTTTAATTTTTAATTTTAATTTTTAATTTTTAATTTTTAATTTTTAATTTTTAATTTTTAATTTTTAATTTTTAATTTTTAATTTTTAATTTTTAATTTTTAATTTTTAATTTTTAATTTTTAATATTTAATTTTTAATTTTTAATTTTTAATTTTTAATTTTTAATTTTTAATTTTTAATTTTTAATTTTTAATTTTTAATTTTTAATTTTTAATTTTTAATTTTTAATTTTTAATTTTTAATTTTTAATTTTTAATTTTTAATTTTTAATTTTTAATTTTTAATTTTTAATTTTTAATTTTAAATTTTTAATTTTTAATTTTTAATTTTTAATTTTTAATTTTTTATTTTTAATTTTAATTTTTAATTTTTAATTTTTAACTTTTAATTTTTAATTTTTAATTTTTAATTTTTAATTTTTAATTTTTAATTTTTAATTTTTAATTTTTAATTTTTAATTTTTAATTTTTAATTTTTAATTTTTAATTTTTAATTTTTAATTTTTAATTTTTAATTTTTAATTTTTAATTT
>CAVMKG010000006.1:0-25000 GCA_963682025.1 Cordilura impudica
AGCACATCAAACGTTAACTTTTACACAAAAGTATTTCCGCGAATACTAAACGTTATTGTTAAGCAATCTGTCATATAAAATAACAATTCATCCAGCAAAAAAGCCAAGTATTTTATAACGAACAGTTTTTTTTTTTAATACTGTGAATAATATGCAAATTTTGATTTTGTTTTAATAAACAACATGTGCCGATGTTTTTTCTTTTTTTTTTTTTGGGGGGTGACATATTCATCTGAATAATTTTCAAATATGTTATTTGGTGCTTCTATTTGTTGTCATTGCATACGAAATTTGATTTATGTATGTTTGATTTAGACCCTCCATAACGCTGTACATCAGTTTGTCATTTTGTTTGTAACGCATCGAAAAATAAATTTGCGACCACGTAAAGTATACAGACTAGGCTGGGCCGATTTGCCATCGATTTTTCGATAGCTTTTGGCATGAGGGAAAAAGTTCCACTATGACATATCAGAAGAATCATTTTCGAGGCGCCCAAATTTCAATTTTTTGGCGTTTTATATTTAAGATTTTTTAGTAGGTAATATAAAAAAAATTACTGAATAATTTTTTTTTTTTAATATTACCTTTCCAAGTTGAAATTGTACGCTAGAAATGATGGCGATAGCAGCTTTTCCAAAAAAAAAAAATTTTCTTGAGGTTTTGGATGAGTTTTTGTCGAAAAACCGATCATTTTTTAAGCGTTAATTTTTAGAGGCACACCCTGATTTTTTTAGTTTTTTTTGCAGGGGTTATGGGCTTTTGGGGTGATTTAGGAGAAATAGCGGTCGAGCCTATTTTCGGAGTAATGGACTGACAAAGCTTTGCTTTTATCTGTACATAACTTTGTTACTTATTATCGAACTTCAGCAATATAATTACTTCAGTGCCTTTTATCTGAAATCCTTTAACGCGTTATGAACTTATTGATTTATTAGTATTTTGTAAAATTTTTTTTTTTTGAAAACGTGGCACTATCTTCATAAGCTTCTTTTTGATGTACGTAACGTCTTAGTAGCTCCTTATGTGCTGGAGATATTAGGGAGTAAAGTTGAAATTGGCGAAAATCGGTGAATGTTCAGACATAGTCCCCATACAAATGACACCTAGGAAATCGACTTAAACTGCTATATGATCCAAATTATCATATAAATCTCAGTCAAATTGGGTTTCTATATGTTTCCTATTCGCATTAACCAGCAGTCCAAAAATAAACCCTATAGGACAGTTCTAAGTCAAAGGCCCCATATACAGCTGGTTCCCGATCTTCACTTAAATCTATCAAAATAACAAAAAAAAATTGCACAGATTTTTCTCAAATTTAGTTTGTATATGTTTTTGCAAAAAAATAACTGACCGTACCAAATATGGTCAGGATCGGTCCATTTTTTGACCTAGTCCCCACATAAATATAGCATCCGATATGAACTTTTTCATATCCGAATTCAAAAAAATAATAACAATGCCACTCTAATTTGGTTTATGCTTATTTCCTATATCCAATTAGTTGGACCTAAGATATAGGGTATAGGGTAACGTATAGTCGGTCTAGACCGACTTTAATTTTCTTTTTTGTTATTTACTCCACTATGAAGGAAATGGATTACTTAGCCATTTTGAAGGACAATGTTGGTCCTACCAAGAATCATATATAGAAGAGGATGTGCAAACTGCAATTGGATCATGAAAGCAAGAGTGGCAGATCTCAGAATTTTCAAAAATTTATGATCATGCATGTACGATATAAAAATTTATATAAAGAATTTTAAGATCCAAGTTTTAACTTTGCCCAACACACACACACACATTGGTACACAAAATATGTTCACATTGCTAATAAGCAAGATCATTCGAAAAAAAAATTCTTCACTTGACAAAACGCACACATTGTTATGAAGCAAGAACAAAAAAACAGAGTTAGCATTTAATCAAGAATCATTTATATGACTCGATCTTCAAATGAGATTGTTAAAACAAACTTTCAAATGCTGACTGGGTATACACACATTGGCACATAGTAAGAAACAACAAACACACACACATAGTTAATATAAGAAAACAAACCAAATTCTAAAAGCGAAAAAATTGGAAAGTTTCAATTTTTGAACAGCTTCAATTTTATCAAGTAAAGTTAATTTGAAAAATTTCATAAGACATTTGTTTCATGTGAAATGAAATTTGTCAAACATGGTTGAAAAAATATGTGAAATTGAAAACAAATTTAAAATCCAAATAAGGAAACAGAAATGTATAATTTTTTTAAAAATGTTATTTAATAAAAAAAAAAAAACTAAAAGTATTCTTTTCTTCACAGCAAGTGTATGGACCAAGTTTAAGATCGATCGAATGACGGGAAATGACATTTAGATCACTCCGTGACTGTGCCTGACTAAGCGTGACTGAGAAAGAGTTTAAAAAATTTTTTAAAAGAGTAACATTTATTAAAAAAAATTTTTTTTAGCACCTTTTTTTGTTAAAAAATAACCTTTTCTTATATCATAACTATTTTTATACTTAATTTATTGTAGCTGATGAAGTATTTAAGTCTTGTAAATTTTTAAATACCCAGTCTTTCATCCAGCTTTTTTGTCGCCTTTATTTACTGCGTTTTTTTGTCAATTCTTTCTTGGCGTTACTAGGTTCAGCTGTTGATTTCGCTGCTGGTTTATTTGTTGTCTTTGGAAAGAAATCGCATTGAATAGAGGCAGAAAACTTTTTCAACTTGAGTCTTCCATCGACAAGCGGTATAAAAGCATGGTATTGGGCGGCGCCATCGATTGTTACCGCAGTATCGAATCTGCTCTTCAGTGTTTTCAATGTTTCCTGATGATCGTCTTTGCTACTAAAAACTATTTTAATTTCTTTACAATAACTCTTTGCCCAATGGAATAAAGCAGTCGCACCTAAGATGTGATCTTGATGAGAGCACTGGAGGCTATACTTCGCTGCATTTCTTTTAAGGTTTGCTCCAATACCATCACATGCTCCTTTACCATGAGCAGTAGGATGAAAATGCCACTCAGCTGGCATTCCAAAATCTTTTTGATGGGCCATAAGATTTGCCAAGCTACTTTTGTTTTTAAAATGTTGACGAGCTCCGTCCGAAACGTAGTATACCTTCTTTACTGTAAATTTAGATTTTAGATATTTTAGTATTATCTTCTGGTACTAATAAACTGCAACGGTATCATGTTTTAAATCGTGGGATATGATTGCCACACCTTTGTGTTCCATTTTTCATCTCTCATGTAGTAAATAACTACTGTGAATATAGTTGCTTGGTCGTTATTGAAGTGGAATGCTTGTATGGCATCCTGAAGAACATATTTATAGTTTTCTGCGAAATCATATGAAATAACGAATTCACCAGACTTCAAATGTATCTTCAAATCCTTGAAGAATGACCATTGCTCTTTAACTAAAAAGTCATGGGTTCTCAAGTTTAGCAATCCTGTACACATTTCTTCCACAAAATCATCCACATTTAAAATGATTGTTTTCAATGTGCATCTGTCAGTCTGAATCCAAGAATCAATTTTGACCTCCTCTATATATTCTCGATCTAAAGAGTTGATTAAATTTTCTTTGATGAATGTGTTTTTCGGGCAATTGGTACATTCACCTAAGTGGCAAGAAGTTGTTGCATTAGAACACATAGTCAATTTAAGGCAATCGCGGTAATCGTGTAAATCTTCTGCCGAATCATCTATTAAATACTATAAGTAGATTTCGTTCAACATCAGTTTAAGATTTTCATGGTAAATGCAAACGCATACTGTGTGAGTTCCACTGCTTTCTGCCAAAACGCAATGTTTTGGCCTCATTTGGGTTAATTTCGTGAAGCCAATTCTAACATCCTCATGTTCAGATTGAAATGTTGCAAATAACTCTTTCAGGTTACAGATAACCATTCTCTTCTGTTATGTTATGAAGGTATGTTACATACCTTCGGAAAGGTTAATTTGTCTAGTTTCTCAGTATAAGTTTTATTTGTAAGGTTTTAGACACAAATAGGAAAAAATTCAAAATAGTGCATTTGTGAAAAATTATCATCAGGAAACAAAAAAAAGCGATTTCTTTCCAAAGACAACAAATAAACCAGCAGCGAAATCAACAGCTGAACCTAGTAACGCCAAGAAAGGATTGATAAAAAAAACGCATTAAATAAAGGCGACAAAAAAGCTGGATGAAAGACTGGGTATTTAAAAATTTACAAGACTTAAATACTTCATCAGCTACAATAAATTAAGTATAAAAATAGTGATGATATAAATGGATCTAATGCAATTAAGATTAAATTTTAATAAATTATTTATCATTTTATTTTTATACCCTATACCACTATGTGGTTTGGGTATAATGACTTTGTGCTGCTGTTTGTAACAACCAAAAATATTTGACCTACACCCATCTTTAATTATACCGATCGAATTAGAATCACTATCTGATTCGATTTAGCGATGTCCGTCCGTCCGTCCGTCCGTCCGTCCGTCTGTCTGTGTGTCCATGTAAAGCTTGTAATCAAACTGCAGGTCGCAAATATGAATATATTTTGATGAAATTTGGTATATAAGCTTCTATCGGCAATGGGATGAACGCTATTGAAATTGGTGAGAATCGGTCCATGTTCAGACCTAGCCCCCATACAAATTACCCCTATGAAATCGACATAAATTGCCATAAGATCCAAATTGTCGGTTTTTCAATTTTTCACAAATGCACTATTTTGAATTTTTTCCTATTTGTGTGCAAAACCTTACAAATAAAGCTTATACTGAGAAACTAGACAAATTAACCTTTCCGAAGGTATGTAACATACCTAACTAAAATTTTATACCCACTTTTTTTCTATAGAAATGTTGAAAAATTATTATTTTTTATTTATTTTTAATAATAATTAAATTAATGTATAATAATAATAATATTAACAAGCAAGAAAATTATAGTCGGTCTAGACCGACTATACGATACCCTATACCATGCGTTTAGAAACTCTATCTCTTAGGCCCAACTAACTGGACATAGAAAATAAGCAAAAACCAAATTTGAGTGGGATTTTTATTATTTTTTTTGGCTGCAGATATGAAAAAGTTCATATCGGATGATATATCTATATGGGGACTAGGTCCAAAAATGGACCGATCCTGATCATGTTCGGTAAAGTCTCTTGTATTTTGCAAAAATATATACAAACAAAATTTGAGAAGAATCAGTGCAATATTTTTGTTTTTTAATAGATTTAAGTGAAGATCGGGAAGGAGCTCTATATGGGGCCAAAGGGATCATTTTTTGACTACTCATTAATGGATGAATTGAAGGCATATAAACCCAATTTGAGTAAGATATATATGAAAATTTGGATCTTATGGCAATTTATGTCGATTTCATAGGGGTAATTTGTATGGGGGCTAGGTCTGAACATGAACCGATTCTCACCAATTTCAACAGCGTTCATCCCATGGCCGATAAAAGCTTACCTACCAAATTTCATCAAAATATATTCATATTTGCGACCTGCAGTTTGATTACAAGGTTTACATAGACACACAGACGGACGGACGGACGGACGGACGGACATTGTTAAATCAACTCAGAAAGTGATTCTGATTCGATCGGTATAATTAAAGATGGGTCTAGGTCAAATATTTTTGGTTGTTACAAACAGCAGCACAAAGTCATTATACCCAAACCACATAGTGGTATAGGGTATAAAAACAAAGTCAAAACGGTACCCAAAAAGAACACCACATTTATATTAACATTTCCATAAATACCACACCTCATGGTGTGTTGATAAGCGCATAAATTTACGGTTATACATTTACCGCTATTTTTTTATAATAACAAAGACTGTCAGAAAAAGTACAGTACCGAAAAGAAACAAACAAAATAAAATTTAAATAAAATTTTTCTATCAATATTTAAATTGTGAAACAAAACTTTACCTAAAATTTTTAAATAAAATTTCCTAACAAAAATTTGAATAAAATTTTCTAAATATAAAATTTTCTAAATATATAATCTAACTAAAAAAATTTTTTTTTCTAAATTAAGAATTTAGCTAAATATAAAAATTTGGCTAAAGATAAGGTTTGATTAAATATACAGTTTTGCTAAAAATAAAATTTTGGTAAAATAAAATTTTCGCTATATATAAAATATTGCTAAATATAACTTAAAAATTAAATCACCTTTAAATGAAGGTGGAATAAAGACTTTTTTTAAACCCAATGTAGAAAACCAGACCTAATCTTTCATTAATAAAGGTGGATTACCATCCAAATTAGATTGGAATCATGGTAACATGGTAGGGAGGGCAAAAGGGGCACACCACCTAGTCCCAAACAAAACCGTAAGTATACCATCCATCCATCATTTACATGCCATAAGGTAGACAGTTTTTCTAATCGCACGTGAAAATATCTGTAGTGCGGCTTCCCTGGGTCTTACCAAGATACCACCCATCCGGCGAGCTAGGCCCCACGCCAGCACGTGTGACCCGTTAAGGCTCCGGGATACGGAAGCGGAATATTTCAACCATACCGTATTATTACAAATATGAGTAACTAAGATGTTTACTCTTTTTTATGCTCACTGTATATTGAAGTAATGGTAAATAATCCATTTAATAGAAACAAACAAAAAATTTAAATAAAATTAAATCGCAGCCTTATATAAATCACCAGTCATAATGCAAACAAACAAAAATAACTATTTTATTTTTGCTTGGTATTCATAGAAAACAAATTTTTGCCTTTTATTATAAATATGTTACAATAGCTTGCAGCAGGAATTCAATAGTATCACTTCCGCACAATAACATATCATGCTCAAAGGAGAAAAAACAAACAAACAAACACATTTGTTTGTCATTTTTTTTTCCTCATCATAATACAAATTTCCCGTCAATAAGTATAATATAATATCCTGGAAACCAAATTGTGCATATAAAACATATTGTCAATAATATATAGATACGTGGATGATCGCAGAACAATCCGACCTGGTAACGAAAACACATTAAACTTGGGGAAATTTTTCTATATTTCTCAACATAATCTCCTTTTAGCTTGATACACTTTTGCCAGCGATATTCAACAGCTTCGATACTCTGTTTATAATAAGAACTGTGTAGCTATTTAAAATAGCCATCAACCGCATCTTTCACCTCATAATTGTCGGTAAATCTTTTATCACCGAGTCTATGATTCAAATTTAAAAATTCAAAACGGTGCATTGTTTTGTATAGAACAATATTTAATTTTTCACCAAACGCGATCTATTTTCTTTAGTTTTATTACTTAATAAGTTAGCATAACACTCGCTGTTGCTTATTTTGCTTTTTTGAAGATAATCAATAAAAATTATCAAACGCCAACACCCCCAAAAAAAGGCGCGATTCGACACGATTCTCCCATTTCAATTTGTTCTTTTGTATCAGGTGTGAAGTAGCGAAACCATGTCACATCCATGGTTACGATTCGATGCAAAAACTCGGCTATATTGCGGTGAAGCATCGCCAAACACTCTATTGAAACATCTTCATGACGCTGTTTCTGTTCTATTGTGCGCACCCAACTTGCGGACCGCTTTATCAACTCCAAATTTGACAGACCTATCACTTAAGCTAGCTCACGCACCTTTAGGCGGCGATCATTCAACAGTATTTTGTGGATTTTTTGTTGAACCACTTTTTAGCGTGGCCACCTCATTTTATCAACTAATATGGTGTTGGTCTTGGCAGCTCGGACGGCCTAGTTTAAACTCCGCCACCCACTATTTTGTAGTCGTAAACGAAGAAGCAGATTCCCCCAAAGTATAATCTAACTCGGTTTTAATCTTGTTTGGATTGAGACTTTTCAAATGAAAGTATTGAAATACATAACGGTGAACTATTTTTTCCACTTAGATAAAACAAACAAGTAAGAAAATTATAGTCGGTCTAGATCGACTATACGATACCCTATACCATGGTTTAGAGACCATATCTATCGGGCCAACTAATTCGATATACAAATTAAGCATAAACTAAATTGGAGTGGCATTGTTAGTAATTTTTTGACCACAGATATGAAAAAGTTCATATCGGATGCAGGTTTTAAATTGGGACTACGTCAAAATATGGACCAATCCAGACCATATTTGGTAAAGTCACTTATATTGGAAAAAATATGTACAAAGCAAATCTGAGAAAAATCTGAGCAATTTTTTGTTTTTTGATAGATTTAAGTGAAGATCGGGAAGCAGCTCTATATGGGACCTATGACCAATAATTATCCTATAGGGATTATTTTTTGACTACTGATTAATGAATATAATAAACACATACAAACCCAATTTGGCTAAGATCTATACGATAATTTGGATCTTATGGCATTTTATGTCGATTTCATAAGGGTCATTTGTATGGGGACTCGGTCTGAACATGAACCTAATTTCAACAATTTCAATTGCATTCATCATATGGCCGATGAAAGCTTACATACCAAATTTCATCAAAATACATTCATATTTGCGACCTGTAGTTTGATTACAAAGTTTACATGGACACACAGACGGACGGACAGACGGATGGACGGAGACAGAAAGTGATTCTAGACCGACAACACGATACCCTATATCAGAGATGTATAAAATAAGTAAACATTTATTGTCTGTTAATCTGAAAAAGTTCATACCGAATAATAAATTCATATGGGGACTCGGTCGACAAATGGACCGAATCAAAGCATATTTGGAAAAGTTCCTTGTTTTTGCGGAAAACCATATACAAACCAAATTTGAGAAAAAATCTGCCCAATACATTTGTTTTTTGACAGATTTAAGTGAAGATCGAGAAACAGCTTTATATCTATATTTATTAATAGCTATGTAGTTTCGTTTTATCCCGATTTGTACCAAACGTATATTATTTGAAAGGTATTTCTTTTTAGATGTTCACCAGATTCCCAAATTTTTTAATTTTTTCCTTTATTTTGAGTAGATTGCATTTAAAATTGGTACTTACACATACATAAAATTATACATATACTATGTGTGTATTTATTAAATTTGTTAATGTGTTTGTTAATGAGTTTGTTGTCTTCATTAACAATAATATTTATTAAAATAAACCAAAAAGTATTGGTTTTTGAATTGGCTAAATTGAGAAATAAAATTGCCTAGAAGTTGCACTCTAATTTCAAGCGCTGGAATCTGCTAGAGTGTTAACTAATACGTTAAATAAACCCACAAAGAAACTAAATTGCACTAAGATCATATGAAAATTTGGATCTTAGCGCAGTTTAGGTGGATCTCATAGGTGTCATTTGTGTGTGAACATTATCTGAACATACGTTTGTGCATAAAATTTAAGCAAAATAAATTCATGTGACCTGGACTGTAATGGTACGGTACGGTGGTCGGTCCGCTTCTGTTCCCTGTGCCTTTAACGGTTCGCACGTGCTGGCGTGGGGCCTAGCTCGCCGGAGGGGTGGGTTCTTGTTAAGGCCCAGGGAAACCGCACTACAAAAAAATCACGTGCGATTAGCTGAGAAATTGTCAAAACTACCCTATGGAATAGAGGAATGGATGGATGGTCATACTTACTTTTGCGTCGGGGCTGGATGTTATGCCCCTTTTTGCCCTCCCTACCATGTTACCTGTTTTTCCATCTTAATTGGAGGTAACCCACATAAGTAAGAAGATTTTGGTTTGGTTTGGTTTTCTACATTGGGTTTAAAAAAAAAAAGTTTATTTAACCTTCATTTTAAGGTTATAAATTTAAATGATTTTTCGTAACATGTTAAATTTTTAGCCAAATTTTATTTTTAGCCAAATTTTAAGCTTAGCAACATTTTAATTTTAGGGAAATTTTAATTTTAGGAAAAATTTTAAAGTATAGCATAATTTTTAATTTTAGGAGAATTTTTAAATTTTAGCAAAATCTTGTTTTAGCAAAATTTTATATTTAACCAAATGCTATCATTAGCCAAATTTTTATATATAATAATATTCTTAATTTAAAATTTTTTTTTTTTTTTTTTTTAGTTCAACTTTTATATTAGAAGAATTTTATATTTATAAAATTTTATTTATATTTTTGTTAGAAAATTTTATTTAAAAATTTTAGATAAAGTTGTGTTTGATAATTTAAATATTGCTAGAAAAATTTTATTTAAATTGTATTTTGTTGGTTTCTTTTCGGTACTGTACCTTTTCGGACAGTGGTTGGTATTATAAAATAGCGGTAAATATATAAACGAAAATTTATGCGCTTATCAACGCACCATGAGGGGTGGTATTTATGGAAGTGTTATTTTAAATGTGGTGTTCATTTTTTCTTTTTTGGGTACCGTTTTGATTTTGGTTTATTATAAAATTCTTAAGTATATAATTTTATATTTAGGAAAATTTTTATATTTAGTAAAATTTTATATTTAGACAATATATAATTATTATAAAATTTTTTGTATTTAGCAAAATGTTACAGCAACAAAAATTTTTCCAATTTATAATTAGAAATATATATTTAGGTAGACAATTAATTTTTAGCAATATTTATTTCTATTAAGCTTAAATTCATAATTTAGTACTACAGAATAATAATAATATTATAAATTAAATTTAGTTTTAATTTTTTTTAACTTTAACAAAAAAAATTTTCTTTTCTTTTTTTTTTTTTTTTTTGTTTAAATATGGTATCATTTGGTAAATTCTCTTAAATTTCTATAATTTTAATTTTAGGTTAATTTTAAATTTTTATTTCTAGCAAAATTTTTAAGTTTAGCAAAATTTAATTTTAGGAAAATTTTTTTAAATTTTAACAAAAATTTTTAATAGTAGAAAAAAAATTTTTTTTTTTTTTTTAATAGTAGAACAATTTTAATATTAGCTCACTTTTAATTTTTGCACAATTTTCATATCGCCATATGGTTGTATGTTGTTGAGGATGAAGCGGCTACCGCCAGACGCCGTAGTTGTGTCTCGCCATATGCCATTGAAAAAAAGTTGGCCGTAGTTAACAATATCATATTTTTATAGTTGAATTTAACACTTTTGTCGTTTTTCATCTTAAATTTCCAAGCCTTTTGTTCTTCTTAAATACTAAATTGGAACTTTGATAACATATAAATTTTACACACTTGTTGTACATTCTTTATCACACTTTTAAGATTAGTTTTGTAGAAAACACCATATACACAATGATATTTAATATATTATTTTTTTTTTTTTTTTTGTTATTAATCGTAAAGTTGTTCAATATATTTCACATTTGATGGTAAATTGAAGGACTAAAGTTAAAACAACGCTTATTTTATGTTCTTTTACTTTTTTTTTCATTTCTTAAAACTTAAAATTTTACAGGTTTGTTCCGCAACCGTATACTTTTTCTTTCAAAATCAAAAATCAACTCCTTTTTTAGTTTTAACGTTCTACATTTTAAGTTTCTTAATTTCTAATATTTTTTTTTTTGGAACAACCGTCCTTAACACTACATTTTAATTTTTAATTTAAGGGTTTTCCTCAACCTGTTCATTTCACGATTAATCTTCAACTCCCCGTTTAATTTTAAATGTCTTGTTAATCAAGCCAATCTTCTTCATTCATTCATTATCTCCTAGATAAAAACCTGTTTATTCAAAAAAAAAAATCGCCACCAATTCATTGAGAACATTCATATTCATTCATAATATTCTCTAGTATTTATAACACGCCCACTCATATATGACTATGAGAGCAAGTGAGCTCAATACAAGAAAATACGTGGTTTGACCAGCATGATTGCATATGAATGAGTTCATGATTTAATACAACACAATGAAGAGAAAAAAAACAAGTGCCATAAATCAGTTTGCCAAAAAAAATAGAACCAAAAACTTTTCCATTAACATGTTACCATATAAGGTGTTGTTTACATGTACATATTTGAACCTGAAAATAATTTCAAGATCAAGGTTATTATTTTTTTTTCTTCTTTCTTATTCTGCTTGTACCAGAAATTCTTTTGCTACAGTGCAGAGCAAAACAGATCACCGTCACAGGGCACACAGACAAACAAACGGTCGGACGGCTTTATTTTTAAAGCAATAAGATCCGATGCTGCCACCAGCTGTGCATTTTTCCGGTTGTAATGGGGTCTATAGGGTCTGTTGTGGATTGGTCTTACTCCATATATGGCACAATCGGGGCATGAATGACGTATAAGATCCTGCACCAGCTGGATCTTATACGTAGACCAAGATCTTTGCTCAAAATTTTCCACATAGAGAATGAGGAGGAACCGATAAGTTTGAATCTTCTTTCACAGTTTCGTTTATAGTTGCGATATTATATTCAGTATTTCCATCAGTTATATCATCATTTAGAGAGTATGTGGAATGGTTTGCTCGGATGTACAGGTGTAAGGTTCTAATTGACGAGGGAGTTATTGGACAGCCCCAATATTTCCTCTGATACATGACAAGTGCTTACAACCGCTATGCAAAGCTAGTTAATTTTAGTGATTATTCCTAGCGGCTAATGGTTAAGGCTTAAAATGTCTACCAGTGCCATCGTTATGAGGGGATAACTGGTAGTAGCAGAACCAGCTTTTGACACAGATCCTCACCAAAGGCTATAAATTGGTACTACGGGTAAGTCATGCTTGGCCCAATGAATATGATTCGGTGATTCTCTTAAGAGGATGATTCGTGCGAGAACAGATACTACTGACTGTGAGGTGTTAAAGCTCCCAAATGAAAAGGTTGCTCACATCCCTTTAATTTGCGATACCCGGTGATTGAAGGATTGCAGATTACATGAGTCGAACCCTATTCTAGATTCTTAATCGATAATGACATAGTCCTATGTAGATGGCTGTGAATATTGGAGTAGACAGGAGTGTGGAACATGAGTCGAACCCTATTCTAGATGCTATCTTCATCTGTGTGCAGTAGAGGTAGCTGTGACTAGTCTACCTCCAGGAATATCTGAGTCAGATAGACTGGTAAAACGATGAGTTCGGAATCGGTATCGATATCGGCCTTGTCACCTGATAGGACGATCAGTAAGAATGAGTTTAGTAAGCAGTTCTCTGACAGGATTACATTATGTATGAATTGGATGCAAGAGCGTTGGTTGGGTTGAGGAACATGAGTTGAACTTGAATTCGGAGTGCTATTGATATGCTGGAAAATGTACGATGGCAGAAAGAAGGATTGTGTAGACAACAGTGTTGAATATTGGTTGAATGATTCAAGGACAAGGATTATCGAAAGCTGTGTATGTTCTTTTCGGGTTATCAATGCTTGATTATCTATGATGAATCTTTAAAATGACGTTATGGGAATGACCCCCTCGGGGGCGTTTCGTAGTGGCTGTGGTTGCCCACATCGCGGTAAGAACACTGTCTGCCGTGAAGTTGCGTTCAACCGGGTGTTGGGACCCTGAGATCAACGGGATTTTAGACCCGATGCTTCAGCAAAGTGTGGAGAGTATACCCATAACAACTCTCCTTGATTGCAATAAATCGTAGGGGGACAAATATCAACTGTTCCGTTCAAATTACTCTACACCTCACACAGTTCAACTATTTGGGCTGGCGTTTTCTATGTAATGTTCGCCTATCGGTTCCTCTTTTGGGATTTTTGATTTATTTTTACATTTTTCTGGAATTTTTTAACAAAAATCGGTTTTTAGGAAAAAATTTTTTTTTTGCCGCAAATGTGCCCTATGGAGCGCAAGAATGGGTTTTTTATGGATGGTTTAAAAATCCATTCTTAGTATTTATCTTCATTGCGATAAATACTAAAAAACTATCTGTGTGAAACTGCGGGAAAAAAATTTTCAATTTTCATGTTTTTCAGAATTTTTGCCTACATTTAAAAAAAAAATGTGTTCAAAAATTCTGGAAAAATTTGTGAGTGTTCCATGAATAATTCTAAACATTTTTTATTAAATAAAATTTCTTCCAAAAGTGTATAATTTTCCAGTAAAAATATCGCTTCTCCGCGAAAAGATTTGGAACATTATGGCCATTTGTTAGAAAATTAAAAATTTAAAATTTTTCCCCGAAATTTCACGCAGACAGTTTGTTAACATTTATCGCAATAAAGATTCTCAGCTCAAAATTTAAAAAAAAAAAAAACCAAAACAAAGAAATTTTTTCTAATAACCGATTTTGGGAGAAAAATTCCAGAAAAATGTGAGCCTAAATTAAAAATTCCAAAAGAGGGATCAATGAGAAATTTCAAGGCGAACATTTCATAGAAAACCTCAGCTCAAACAGTTGAACTATGTGAGGTATAGAGTAATTTGAACGGAACAGTTGCTATTCGCCGCACTGTTCGCCGGTAGACGCATAGTATATCACCCGCTGTTGGGAGCACCGTACGGTTAAGTCGTAAAGGCAGGCATGCACGTTAACCACAAAATACTTTGCTCAGATGGACGATTATGTGCGCCATAAAAATCACACAACGATGACTGTTTTTCAAAGTAAATTTGAATAATTTGGTTGTTCAAGCGAGAATCTCTCCATGATGATTTGCCAGAGTATTACTGATCATAACTGCCAAAAAGTGAGCGCAGTAGGCCAGTTCGTTTGTCAGCTAACCCTTTCTACATAACCAAAAAAAAACACCCCTTTACAACTGATTTGGTCAGTGAACAAATTAGTTGTAATTTTTGGCCAGTGACCAGTGTAATTGAATTTTCTAATATTTATTCCTTATAAATTTATTTGGTATTCTATTACAGGAATTCTACAATTTTATTCTTAATAAACCATCTAGAGTGCTTAGACTGATGTATGAAACAATGGACATCACTTATTTGAGTCAGAAACTTGGTCCGAATGTATTGCTGTTATAAAAAAGGTAGGTCTGGTATATGTGAAAGTAACAAACCTATGTACAAAATCCAATAGCCTGCAAAATAGAGTGAGTGCTAATAAAAAATATAAAAATTCAGATTTTATCGTTTTCATATAAAATATGAGCATTCACATAAATATATGCACCATGGCATCCTTTGGAAAACAGACCATATGGATTTTCATATCGGCTAAATATTTCAAAAGAAAAACCAAAATATTCATGTAACAAATGGCGTGTAATTGTTGTTCTTTATGTTTTTTCAGCTAAAACAAAGGTCAAAATCTGCGTATGCTATCAATATCCATGACATATCATAATATTGTTAAATGTATTTTTCATATTCTGTGTGATTCCTATTAAAAATCTTCACAACGTTAGTTATAGATGGAGCAGCAATATGGTGTTAGTGATAATGGCTTTGTGCGACACAATGTGGTTTGGTTTCAAGTGTTCATATCTTTAATATTTTTGGATTGCCTGCCACTTTAGGCGTCAAAAAGAAAAAATACTTCAACGTTGCTATTTAAGTTGGTATGATATGAATTTATATTTTTAAAATGAACAACAACGTTAGCAGTTATGCAAATTTCTGTCCGTTTTTTTAAGCCACGCATTTGGATTGACAATATGAAAAACCTTCCATATATATAATATACAGTTGAGTCACAAGATGAGTACTCAATTTCATCTCATATTTGAAATTTGTTTTAATATCTTATATTTTAAGTCTATATTATTAATAGGCTAGGCGATTTCTTGTTACCGATGGTTTGTTCCACCGTTTTATCCCGATTTTGACCAAACGTATATTTTTTGAAAGGTATTTATTTTAAGCTGTTCACCAGATTTACGGATTTTTAATTTTTTTTTCTTAGTTTTGAGCAAATTGCATTTAAAGTTGCTACTAACACATACTTAAAATTATACATATGCTATGTGTGTGTTTATTAAATTTGTTAATGAGTTTGTTTTCTTCCTTCGCAATAATAATAAACCAAAAAAGCGTTGGTTTGCGAATTGGCTAAGTTGAAAAAAAAGTTACCTAGAAATTGCACTCGAATTTCGAGCGCTGGAATCTGCTAGTTTTTATAATTTGATTTATTAAGGATCGAAAAAGTCGTAGTATTAATTGTATTTATATACCGGAACACCTTTCATTATCACTTTTTTGGGACAGATCCATCTCCATTTAAAGATTTTCACATTTTGACATACCGTTTTTTGCTCTTCGACTCTCTTATCCATTCAATAGATTTCTTACCGTAGTGACAAGACGTAAACTCGGATCAAAATTAGGTCGACAATGTGGCTTGTGAAAGGAAATAATGCTCTTTGCAAACACACCTTCTTATAAATTTCGGTATTTATAGAGCCCGTTGTACCAATGAGTTGCGCCCTTTGCAGCAACTGCATATTGTTTGCCATACCAGGAACTCTATTGAAGGTTTACAATATTTCTTTTCAATATACAAATTTTGACCAGGAAGCCACCAAAACCATTCTAGTACATGTGTCCGTTACGCAGCAGGTGGATTTCATTGTGAAACATATTTTCAATTGCCGTGATCTGTTTTTGGCACTAAATTTTTTGCAGCGTTCCTTTCTGGAACTTCTTGGGCGTTTTATGTTTTCAAATCTTTTTGCATCAACTAGTCCGAGTACTCAGCTAACCGGGCTGCTTTTTTATAGGACGCGTTAGGACCTCTTGTCAAAATGCCTTCTATTTTTTTCTTTCCTCCCTTACCAAAATAATGTGGACTTTTCTTTCTTTCCGAGGCATGTTTGGTATCAATGGCCTTATTCTCCTAATGCTTCCTAATAACATTATAAACAGTTTTAGGACAGACCTTTGATTCCTTGGTCAATTTTTTTTCGGTCCATTTGGATTTTGTTGAAAATATTTTTTACTTTTATCACTTCTATTTAATCACTCATTTTAAGCAAACTAACAACAAATGATTAGGGCTCACATTGAGCATAATAACTGACATATTTTTCAAAGATAACTTGATCCAAAAATAATTTAAATAATGCTTGCGAAAAAGTTAAGAGGAAAAATGTTTGTTGAGTTTTTTTTCGATCTCACTCCTTATTTGGTAAAATTATTTTCGGTTCTTAATTTTCTTTCGCTAACCCTTCTCTGCAAATGATCCAAGAAATTTTATATTGATTTAATGCAAAGGGACTGGGGAGGATTTTTCAACAACTATGGGTTATTTTATGGAAGTTACTCTTTGTATTTAGTGCCTGGTGCTTCGGATCGTTATCCTGTAATCTCGTTTTTAGCACGATGCACAGTGAGGTGGCTTCATACACTTTTGTACAAGGATTGGTCCAAGATCATTGAAAGTTGACACCGAGCATTATATTGACTAAATTCAAATAATATGGAATTTCATCAAAATCGGCCACACCCATCGCCCACCGCCCACCATTCATATAATCCGAATCGATTTTTCGCATAAAATTTTTCCCATTCAAGGAAAAGTTTTCAAATTTTGGTACATACACTTTCTAGAATAAAAAGATATGCATGCCAAGTGTCATTAAAATTGGCCACGCCCACAGCCCATGAAACCCATACAAAATATAGTTAGAAGATTCAAATTACAATATAGATCTCGTTCAAATTCAAATTGTGTATGTTTGTTACAACTATTAATCAGTAGTTTAAAAGTAAATCATATATGATAATTATTCGTTATAACCCCCATATGAAACAGCCTCCAGATCTTCAGTTATTAGAATTTATAACGAACGAGTTATTAAAAATTGTGACGAACGTCCTACTTTTCAAAAATGCCCGGTAAATAGGACCAACGGTAGAAAAATAATACTAACCATTATGAAAAATCCGAATATGTTGGGGAGAAAAGCAGCTGAAAAATATAAAATTTTTTGGAGTCTTTCATAAGAAAGTGAAAAAAGAAGCAGGACTCAAAGGTGCCGGAAAAATTTGAACTTTTTATTTTTTTTTTTTTAATTTCTAAACGACTCAGTAACTTTATGTTTCGAACTTTAATAGCTTGGAAGTTACAAAACTATACAAAATTTATCTTACTGTAAAATCTTTTAAAACATAAAAGTTACAGTCATTTAAAAATTAAAATTTACAAAGAAATTTTTAATTTTAGCAAAATACTGAGAAAATCCATTTTCGAAGACCCTGTTCATTGTGATATAGTAGAAATAGAGTCGCAATTTTTTGGCGCCCGAGTTTCACTGGTATTTACTTTCAAATGAATTACATAACTTTAAAATCGGTAACCACAAAAAAATGATTTTTGGCTGACTTCTCAAAATATGGTCCACAGTACACCCGTGATTTTTTGTATGATGCTCGCTACCCCCTCCCGTCCTAACGCCGCTACAACGTAATGAAAAGGCTCACGCAAATTCCTAAGGCTATCACTATTACAGTACTCCAGATATATGACATTTAATATTTACTTTGTATGGGAGCTGCCACGCTCCTTTGTCCGATCCTGCCCGTTTTTTGTCTAACTACTCTCGTTAATAATAGATGACTTAAGACAAATTTGTGAAGCTGTCCCTATCATAGTACTTGAAATATGTATATGATTTGTATGGCAGGTACCACGCCCACTTATCCTATCCCGCCCATTTCTGGCATAGCTACTAACATTAATTATAGGTGACAAATTTGCAAAGCTCTCCCTATCGTAGTACTCAATATATATGATATTAAAAACCCACTTTGTATGGAAGGTGCCACGCCCACTAATAAAATTTGAAAATTTCAGGAAGATCATATGAGCAGGTAGGGAGATTACCTCCTAGAAACAACCAAACAAACACACATAACCTCTTTACTATATTATATACATTATAGATATATTTTGTTCCCAGCTGATCACAGAGCTCAAACACTATTTATTTTTTTTTAATTAATGAATTTTAATTAAAACTAATCCTAACTCCTAAATCCTAATTCGTTTATCAGTCGAACTAACCGTATGTGGAATAAACTCCCCGCATAGGTCTTTCCTGACAGTTATAATCGAATAAAATTTAAGACAAATATCCACAAACACTACTCCCTCTTCCGTCCTTCCTATAACCTATTTTCCTGAGACCAACACAATGCACTACATCTGTATGGGGAATCCCCCGAGTGTTGGTTAGTAAATAAAAAAAACTCCTGCTATGGTCTTTAAAATCAGCTTTGATATGATTTAATACTATATGTTGGCTTTTGTTTTGACCGAGTTTAAAAAGGGTTTAGGGTCCAAATTATTTGAATACGGCTTAAGAGATCCAAGTTTGAACTCACTGAATTATTAAAGATATTATGATTTTTATATATTAGATATTTTCATAAGATTCTCAATGCTACATATTTTAGTAGAATCTGACTAGTATTCCCTGAGAAATTATACATAGTTCTACAGAAAGTGAATATAGCTATTTTTAGTTAAAAAGCCAAGCTTATCAAAGACAAGCAGACAAGTCTCGACCCATTGTTATTTATTTTTACGCCTGCAGATATGAAAAATTTATATCGAATGTATATTAGGGCGACAATGAAATATATGAGAAAAACTTTTTTTTCCAGAATTTTAAACAAAAATGTGAAGATTCTTTTGCCACTTGGTCTAAAACTTACTTGCTGAAAATTTGAGCCAAATCGGATAACTCTATCCCGTGCACCTTTGAGGTCAAAGTTCAAATTTTGGGAAATTCTGTATATTTAACTATAATTGATCTAAAAATATCGTTTTTTTAAGTATATTCATTTAAATTATTCAGAAACTGGATGTTTTAGATATTTTTAAAAGTATTCTCAAATATTATGAGTAAATTTAACCCTTTTTTGCTACGGGGGTCAAAACTACACATTTTCTTAAATTAGCTATAAATCCAATATTTAAAAAAAGTGCAAAATATTATTTCTAAAAACGAAAAACTGAAATTTTAAAACCAATATTTAAAAATATATATTTATGTGAATGTTTTTCGTATAGAAGCAAAAGCAGTATATTTTAATTGGAATAAAAATATGTTTTTAATATAAAAAGTAAGGCAACTTGAAAGGTCTTTTTCGGTAAGTTTGATTAAATGTAATCATTTCTTAAATTATTTAAATTCGCATGCTTCGTATATTGTTGTCGATAGTTTTGAACAACCTAAAAAGAAACACAATAATTATTTAAATGTAAATTAGTTAAATGTAAATATAACTTACTTTGAATAAATATTGTCGCTGCTGTTCATCTTTTGTGATCTTCTCATGATAATCTTCAACAAGCTTAATACCTCGTTCGGCGCAGTCATTAACAACCTTTAGTTTTTGAATAATAAATTTTCCCTTTCTATAATCTTCACAATCTTTCCAGATACTTGGGTCTTTTTGTAAAAAATCCATTGAAATTAGGAATCTCTTTTCAAAACACTTTTCGTATTTTTGGATACAAGTTCAATCAAAATTGATGAATTATCTTTAGCGAAGAAAGTACTAAGATTTTCTTTTTTAATTAAAAACTTTTTCAAAATTTCTTCTTCCTCAAGGTTTTCTTCTTCCATAAAAGTCAAAATTTTTTTAGCCATTTTTTTTTTTTTTTTTGTTTCAAAGTCTATTCTATCATCGAATAAACTGAATGCTACGCATTCTTCATTAAGGTAATATAGATGATTAATAAACTTAAACTGTTATGGCTCTATCAGCAATTTGTGCATTTATTTTTTTATAATCTTCTAAATTTCTCAAAAATAATATGTCGTTTAAGGGAGCTTGCTCCGCTTTATCTGAATTGAACCAGAAAAATGCATAGCACTTTATAACAAAACCTGCAACTTCAACTAGACCATTTATTTCCAATTCTGTGATTTCTGGGAATTGATTGCGAAACATCAATATCTTAAGGCAATATATTCCCTTAGCCATCCATCTAGCTAAATGAAGAGAACCGGGTTTAAAAGATTTTATGCCACTAGGAGGACTTCCACCCAGAAATATGATAATCAATTCCAGGAACTCTTTGTAGTCATTTCGTGGAAAGTCCTCTTTAACTTTTATATTTGCAAAATCTAAAATTTTAGCGCAATCATCACCTACTATTTCTTTTATTCGAGGTATTGCTAATCCCGTCATATACTCATCGTTTTTTACGTTCGACCATTGTTTTTTGAATTTTTTAAATAAGCTGACTTCTGGGCCAGTCGAAGAACAAATTTTTGTTTCATTAAAAACAGCTGCTAAAATTATTTCAAACACATGGTGTCTGCATCCTAGGAACAAAATGTCTCTACGTATTTTTTTTCTAATATATTGCAGGTCCCTTTAAATTTGCCAGTGTTTGAGGCGGTTGTGTCAAAGACAAATGCCTCGATTCTATCCAAAACTTGATACTCTTCTAATGAATCATATACTGCAGATGCTATTTCAACGCCAGTTCCAGCCGGTATATCAGGAATATTAATTATTTGTTCAAAATCGGGAGCGGTTGCAATTATTGACAGTCGGTCTTCGTTTTTTCCTGATATGCCAGATAACAGTTTTGTATCCCAGTGTATCGTTAGTGGCTGAATATTGGATTGAAGTTTTAACCCGATTCGAGTACTATTTGCTTTTCTGAATGCATCCCTTTGAATAGACGTGCGGTTAATAACATACTCTGATGAGTTTAATCCAACTGCATCCAAAACTGCAATAAGCATGTGAACAGTATCTCTAGAGCTTAATTTTAATTTATCTAAAACTGCAGTAAGTCTGGGCGTTAAAATTTCTTTAGATGGCCTTTTTGTGTTTAAAGTATTTTGTTTTTGTGAACTATTCAAAGTATCAGGACAACTCGTGGTCATTGGGTCTATTATATGATCATTAGCTTCCGTAGATTCACCGTTTTCTGACTCATCTGAACTTGTTACATATGTAGTAAATCCTATAATTTTTTTTATATGATTTAAAAAAAAAATCAACAATTTTTTAAATATTTTAGGTGGAAATAATGATTTTAGTATATTAAACCCATTGCAGGGTAATAGAAGGCTTTGCTGGGTTTGTAAAAGTTTCACAGATTTATAAAAAATAGTTAATTACTATAAAAATTACCTTTTGATGTTGAAGGAGCCTCTTGATACACTTTTCTTTTAGTTTCTTCCCGCTGCTTCCGGGTTTCACGTCTTTCTTCAGTTTTCTTTAATTTTGCATCAACTCCCACCATGCAACCTTCTCGTCCTTTTTCTCTCCGTTTCAACAAAAACAATTTATCCTCCTCGATTTTCATTAACTTAAGTGCATCGGGATGTGCGATGTCAAACAAATCATCGAGTGCATCTTTCCATGCTTCTCTCTTTTTCTTATAAATTTCGGATTTTCTGCTTTTCCGTCTATTCATTTCCCTCCACTCCTCGTACAAGCGAGTTAATTTCTTCTCTGCATTTTGAATCGATATAGTAGGAATCCGAGCTTTTTCCCAAAAAGTAAAACACTCCTTTACCGCCAGTTGTACACTGTCTTTAATTTTTAATTTCACAGTTCTTAAATTATAAAATATAACTCTGAGACAGTCCCCTATTGATGGAAGTTTACTCCCAGTTAATTGACTTTTTTCAAAACCGATGAGATAAATTTCATCTCTTAATAAAGGCATTGTTTAAAACTATTTTTTTGACAAAATACCACTTTGCACTGTTAACTCGAGCTTTTAACGCGTCAAACTGATTAAAATAATAAAGCTTTGCAATTATTTGTAATTTCTTGTAAAAAAAAAATGAAATAGATCTAGTATGCCTTGACTTTTTTGTTTAAAATCCGTTAAATTTAAATATTATCGGTTTGTATCTACACCAACTGATAAAAATCATGTTTTACAGGGGTTGAGGTCTGCACTAACACGTTACATACAGGGCGGTTCATATATATTTTTTTATTTCGTAATGAAAACAAAATATTTCAAATGGGTAGTTTTGACCCTAGTAGCTAAAAAGGGTTAATATTTCTATTAAAAATATTTTTCGTTTTTCAGGATTAGTATATCACCTTTTTTAAATGTTGTATTTAAAGCTAAGAAATTTGGTCGTTTTGACCCCCGTAGCAAAAAAGGGTTAAATTTACTCATAATATTTCAGAATACTTTTAAAAATATCTAAAACATCCAGTTTCTGAACAATTTAAATGAATATACTTAAAAAAACGATATTTTTAGATCAATTATAGTTAAATATACAGAATTTCCAAAAATTTGAACTTTGACCTCAAAGGTGCACGGCATAGAGTTATCCGATTCGGCTAATATTTTCAGCATGCAAGTTCAACACTATGTGGCACATTAATCCCATAGGATTTGGGTATAATTCATATCGAAAAGCTATTTTTTTAGCTCCAATATAGGCGAATACACTATACACTATACATAGATACATAGATACTAACATCGTTAAATCGGCTGAGTTGATCGGTATAAGGTCTAGGTCAAATATTTATAATCAGTTGCAAGCATCAACACAAAGACAATATAACCTGAATACACATTGGCCAAATAGTTGTCAGGTTACACAAAAAGTGGCGCTTATCGTAATAGATAGTGATATCTATTTCACTTCTTTGAATGCTCATTTTTGGCTTTACAAACTCGATCGAATATTATGAATCGATTGAAAAGTTATATACATATAATTTGTAAAAAAAAAAAAAAAAAAAAAAAAAAAAAAAAAAACTTTAAAAGCAACCAAAAACGGCTTTTAGACAATTTGAGGAAGTTAAAAAATTTTCTGTATGTAGCTTTAAGTAGGTCATTTGCGCCAATAAAAAATCACTGTAACACAGTATAAGTTGAATATTAAAATTTGTTCTTTCAAAATATCTTTAAGGGCTTTTACACTGACAGATAAAATAACGTTTTGACGCAGAAAGTCAAACTGAGTAGATTGCTTCTATAAAAGGTAGGTCGAGTTCAAGTGTTTTGAAAAATAACAAAAACCTGAACAGAAAATTCATTTGCTTTTCTATTGCCATAAATATTCATACAAAACATAAGCACCCACATAAGTGCTTATACATACTCGTAAATGCACAACATCCTTTGGGAAAAAAACATATGCGAATTTTCATGTCAACCAAAAAAAAAAAAAAAAAAAACAGAATCATCAAAAGTAACGTGTGGGTTACTGTTGTCCATGACATATCATAACATTTTTTATTGGAAACCTTTATATTGTTAGTTACAAGTGAATAGCAGCATGGTGCTAATGATAAAAGCGAAATGGCTCAATGTGGTCATATAAATGTATTATATCTCAAATTTTTGGATTGCCTGTCACTTTAGTTGTCGATTATGCCGTGAATTTATACAACATTTTACACTTGACTTGTCACACCTGAGATAAAGGAACAATCAAAACCATAAACTTAAATTGTAGTGTTGTGTCCAAAGAAGGCTAAAGCAGCTCCAAAAACAGGCAAGGTTATGGAGTCTAATTTCCTGGGATGAGCGTGGGATAATTTTTATTAATTATCTTCAAAAAACAAAAAAAAAAAAATCAACGGCGAGTATTATTCATTAACGAAATAATGAAGAAAGGCCACATTTGGTGGAAAGCAATGTGTTGTTCAAGGTTCAGAAAATACACACATCAAACACACAATGTTCTGTTCTAAAGCAGCCAACACATATTTTTATTTTCATATCAATTATGTGTGATTTCTAAATTTTGTACGGTGCCGAACACGATCATTAATGTGTTTCATTTTAATATTTGGTTTTGTATATAAACATGTTTCTATCACGAATTTTTTGTTTCGAACACACATAAACCACACAGATTCGAGTGTAGCTTTATTTTAAGTTCGTTTTCTTGCACGTGTACTGCTAACAAAACAGAACATGTTCTTCAATGCGTACATCTAAAAATTAAAACATCCACTCGTGATCGGAAAAATCTGATACACCCATATAATAACGACAATTGTTTCAATCAAATTTCTTAAAAAAATCTAAAATAATTCATTAGCATTTATAAAAAAAAAATAAAAATAAAAAAAAATAATAAAAATTAAAAAAATTAAATATAAAAAGATAGTAATAAAGTAGAAAACAGAGAAATTTTATATGTTGTTTATGACTTTATTTAATTTTTTTCCAATCACGAGTGGATAATGTTTTAATTTTTAGATGTACGCGTCTAGAAAAATTATCTGTTTT
>CAVMKG010000006.1:30000-31416 GCA_963682025.1 Cordilura impudica
ACTATTATGTTGATGTTTGGTGTAGCGTTGTTTAGTTCTTCGTTTGAGTTACTATTGTTGTTATTTGTGTTAGCATTGTTGTTAGTGTTGTTACTACTGTCGTTGTTTCGGTTGTTGTTACGATTGTTGCTTTGGTTGTTATTGCGGCTGGTTGTGTTGTTTATGCTGGTTCTTAGTGTTGCGCTGTTTAATTCTTCATTCGTGATGCTGTTGTTATTGTTCGTGTTGGCGTTGTTGTGGCTGATGTTGGTTTCAGCATGGTTTTTGATTCTGCATTTATTAAAGTTCCTCCATAATATTTTTAAGACTTTATTTTGTGTATTTTGGAGAGCATTACAATATGTAGAGCTACCCCAGGCTGCGATTCCATGCCTTAAGTAAGATTCAATTAATGAAAAATATGCTTGCCTAAGTACACTGTATGTTGCGGAATTACTTAGATGATAAAGCATAATTGACGATTTGCGAAGTTGTTTTTGTACCTCCTCTATATGGGTTCGCCATTTTAGGTTATGATCTACATGTACTCCTAGGTATTTGTATGTATTGACCAGTTCAATTGTTGTCGTGCATTTATCATTGATGCTGCTGGTTTCGTTGTGTATACAATTAATTCCATGGAATTTAAGACTTATGTTAGTATATCTGAAATGAGATGGTTTTATATGCATAATTTTTGTTTTTGTAGCGTTTATTATCAGCCCGTTATCATGACACCATTTAGTCGCGATGTTCAATTCCTCTTGCATAATTTTGGTTGCTAATTTGATATCTTTATTTGCGACAATAATAGCGGTATCATCCGCATATGCAAAGGTAGTGCTATTTTTTAGAACGCTTATAAGATCGTTAGCATATAAAAGGTAAAGTATTGGACCCAATTTGGAACCTTGCGGAACACCATATGTTGTAGCTACTTCATCACTTAAATTGTTATTTATTTTGACCCTATATCTTCTACATTGTAAGTAACTTGTGAAAAAATTTAAGCTATTTCCACGTACTCCCAATCTTTCTAATGTTTTTAATAACTTAGAGTGAGATAGAGTGTCAAAAGCTTTGCTAAAATCGACGTATAGTACAAGGCAGTGTAAATTTTCGGTTAAACACGAGTTGATATGGTTTGAAAAGCTTCCCAGTAATTTATTTATACTTTTATTCCTTTGGAACCCATATTGGTTACAATTAATTATTTTAAATCGATCTATGAAATAAGTGAGCCTTCTTACCATTACTTCTTCCATTATTTTTTCAATCACAGGTAAGATTGATATTGGCCTGTAATTGTTGTAGTCGTTTTTAACACCATTTTTGTAAATGGGACGCACTATCGACGTTTTAAGCTGTTCCGGTACTGTTGCTTCGTTGATGATCATATTGACGATAAAAGTTATAATTGGTGCTAATTTATCGGCA
>CAVMKG010000007.1:0-5000 GCA_963682025.1 Cordilura impudica
AATTTTTAGTTTTTAATATTAATTTTAATTTTTAATTTTTGATTTTTAATTTTTAGTTTTTAATTTTTAATTTTTAATTTTTAATTTTTAATTTTTAATTTTTAAGTTTTAATTTTTAATTTTTAATTTTTAATTTTTAATTTTTAATTTTTAATTTTTAATTTTTAATTTTTAATTTTTAATTTTTAATTTTTAATTTTTAATTTTTAATTTTTAATTTTTAATTTTTAATTTTTAATTTTTAATTTTTAATTTTTAATTTTTAATTTTTAATTATTAATTTTTAATTTTTAATTTTTAATTTTTTATTTTTAATTTTTAATTTTTAATTTTTAATTTTAATTTTTAATTTTTAACTTAAAATTTTTAAATTTTTAATTTTTAACTTTTAATTTTTAATTTTTTATTTTTTAATTTTTAATTTTTAATTTTTAATTTTTAATTTTTAATTTTTAATTTTTAATTTTTAATTTTTAATTTTTAATTTTTAATTTTTAATTTTTAATTTTTAATTTTTAATTTTTAATTTTTAATTTTTAATTTTTAATTTTTAATTTTTAATTTTTAATTTTTAATTTTTAATTTTTAATTTTTAATTTTTAATTTTTAATTTTTAATTTTTAATTTTTAATTTTTAATTTTTTTATTTGTATTTATTTTAATTTTTAATTTTTAATTTTTAATTTTTAATTTTTATTTTTTTATTTTTAATTTTTAATTTTTAATTTTTAATTTTTAATTTTTAATTTTTAATTTTTAATTTTTAATTTTTAATTTTAATTTTTAATTTTTAATTTTTAATTTTTAATTTTTAATTTTTAATTTTTAATTTTTAATTTTTAATTTTTAATTTTTAATTTTTAATTTTTAATTTTTAATTTTTAATTTTTAATTTTTAATTTTTAATTTTTAATTTTTAATTTTTTAATTTTTAATTTTTAATTTTTAATTTTTAATTTTTAATTTTTAATTTTTAATTTTTAATTTTTAATTTTTAATTTTTAATTTTTAATTTTTAATTTTTAATTTTTAATTTTTAATTTTTAATTTTTAATTTTTAATTTTTATTTTTAATTTTTAATTTTTAATTTTTAATTTTTATTTTTTTATTTTTAATTTTTAATTTTTAATTTTGAATTTTTTAATTTTTAATTTCAATTTTTAATTTTTAATTTTTAATTTTTAATTTTTATTTTTTAATTTTTTATTTGTAATTTTTATATTTTCAATTTTTAATTTTTAATTTTTAATTTTTAATTTTTAATTTTTAATTTTTAATTTTTAATTTTTAATTTTTAATTTTTAATTTTTAATTTTAATTTTAATTTTAATTTTTAATTTTTGATTTTTAATTTTTAGTTTTTAAGATTAATTGTTAATTTTAATTTATTTATTTCTAATTTTTAATTTTTAATTTTTAATTTTTAATTTTTAATTTTTAATTTTTAATTTTTAATTTTTATTTTTTAATTTTTAATTATTAATTTTTAATTTTTAATTTTTAATTTTTATTTTTTAATTTTTAATTTTTAATTTTTAATTTTTAATTTTTAATTTTTAATTTTTACTTTTTACTTTTTACTTTTTAATTTTTAATTTTTAATTTTTAATTTTTAATTTTTAATTTTTAATTTTTAATTTTTAATTTTTAATTTTTTAATTTTTAATTTTTAATTTTTAATTTTTAATTTTTAATTTTTAATTTTTAATTTTTAATTTTTAATTTTTAATTTTTAATTTTTAATTTTTAATTTTTAATTTTTTAATTTTTAATTTTTAATTTTTTATTTTTAATTTTTAATTTTTAATTTTTAATTTTTAATTTTTAATTTTTAATTTTTAATTTTTAATTTAAAATTTTAAATTTTTAATTTTTAATTTTTAATTTTTAATTTTTAATTTTTAATTTTTAATTTTTAATTTTTAATTTTTAATTTTTAATTTTTAAATTTTTAATTTTTTAATTTTTAATATTTAATTTTTAATTTTTAATTTTTAATTTTTAATTTTTAATTTTTAATTTTTAATTTTTAATTTTTAATTTTTAATTTTTAATTTTTAATTTTTAATTTTTAATTTTTAATTTTTAATTTTTAATTTTAATTTTTAATTTTTAATTTTTAATTTTTAATTTTTAATTTTTAATTTTTAATTTTTAATTTTTAATTTTTAATTTTTAATTTTTAATTTTTAATTTTTAATTTTTAATTTTTAATTTTTAATTTTTAATTTTTAATTTTTAATTTTTAATTTTTAATTTTTAATTTTTAATTTTTAATTTTTAATTTTTAATTTTTAATTTTTAATTTTTAATTTTTAATTTTTAATTTTTAATTTTTAATTTTTAATTTTTAATTTTTAATTTTTAATTTTAATTTTTAATTTTTAATTTTTAATTTTTAATTTTTAATTTTTAATTTTTAATTTTTAATTTTTAATTTTTAATTTTTAATTTTTAATTTTTAATTTTTAATTTTTAATTTTTAATTTTTAATTTTTAATTTTTAATTTTTAATTTTTAATTTTTAATTTTTAATTTTTAACTTTTAATTTTTAATTTTTAATTTTTAATTTTTAATTTTTAATTTTTAATTTTTAATTTTTAATTTTTAATTTTTAATTTTTAATTTTTAATTTTTAATTTTTAATTTTTAATTTTTAATTTTTAATTTTTAATTTTTAATTTTTAATTTTTAATTTTTAATTTTTAATTTTTAATTTTTAATTTTTAATTTTTAATTTTTAATTTTTAATTTTTAATTTTTAATTTTTAATTTTTAATTTTTAATTTTTAATTTTTAATTTTTAATTTTTAATTTTTAATTTTTAATTTTTAATTTTTAATTTTTAAATTTTTAATTTTTAATTTTTAATTTTTAAGTTTTAATTTTTAATTTTTAATTTTTAATTTTTAATTTTTAATTTTGAATTTTGAATTTTGAATTTTGAATTTTGAATTTTTAAATTTTTAATTTTTAATTTTAAATTTTTAAATTTTAATTTTTTATTTTAAATTTTTAATTTTTAATTTTTAATATTTAATTTTTAATTTTTAATTTTTATTTTTTAATTCTTAATTTTTAATTTTTAATTTTTAATTTTTAATTTTTAATTTTTAACTTTTAATTTTTAATTTTTAATTATTAATTTTTAATTTTTAATTTTTAATTTTTAATTTTTAATTTTTAATTTTAAATTTTTTATTTTTAATTTTTAATTTTTAATTTTTAATTTTTGATTTTTAATTTTTAATTTTAAATTTTTAATTTTTTATTTTTAATTTTTACTTTTTAATTTTTAATTTTTAATTTTTAATTTTTAATTTTTAATTTTTAATTTTTAATTTTTAATTTTTAATTTTTAATTTTTTATTTTTAATTTTTAATTTTTAATTTTTAATTTTTAATTTTTAATTTTTAATTTTTAATTTTTAATTTTAAATTTTAAATTTTTAATTTTTAATTTTTAATTTTTAATTTTTAATTTTTAATTTTAAATTTTTAATTTTTTAATTTTTAATTTTTAATTTTTAATTTATAATTTTTAATTTTTAATTTTTAATTTTTAATTTTTAATTTTTAATTTTTAATTTTTAATTTTTAATTTTTAATTTTTAATTTTTAATTTTTAATTTTTAATTTTTAATTTTTAATTTTTAATTTTTAATTTTTAATTTTTAACTTTTAATTTTTAATTTTTAATTTTTAATTTTTAAGTTTTAATTTTTAATTTTTAATTTTAAATTTTTAATTTTTAATTTTTAATTTTTAATTTTTAATTTTTAATTTTTAATTTTTAATTTTTAATTTTTAATTTTGAATTTTGAATTTTGAATTTTGAATTTTGAATTTTGAATTTTTAAATTTTTAATTTTTAATTTTAAATTTTTAATTTTTGATTTTTTATTTTAAATTTTTAATTTTTATTTTTTAATTTTTAATATTTAATTTTGTAACTTTTAATTTTTAATTTTTAATTATTAATTTTTAATTTTTAATTTTTAATTTTTAATTTTTAATTTTTAATTTTTGATTTTTGATTTTTGATTTTTAATTTTTAATTTTTAATTTTAAATTTTCAATTTTTTATTTTTAATTTTTACTTTTTAATTTTTAATTTTTAATTTTTAATTTTTAATTTTTAATTTTTAATTTTTAATTTTTAATTTTTAATTTTTAATTTTTAATTTTTAATTTTTAATTTTTAATTTTTAATTTTTAATTTTTAATTTTTAATTTTTAATTTTTAATTTTTAATTTTTAATTTTTAATTTTTAATTTTTAATTTTTAATTTTTAATTTTTAATTTTTTATTTTTAATTTTTAATTTTTATTTTTAATTTTTAATTTTTAATTTTTAATTTTTAATTTTTAATTTTTAATTTTTAATTTTTAATTTTTAATTTTTAATTTTTAATTTTTAATTTTTAATTTTTAATTTTTAATTTTTAATTTTTAATTTTTAATTTTTAATTTTTAATTTTTAATTTTTAATTTTTAATTTTTAATTTTTAATTTTTAATTTTTAATTTTTAATTTTTAATTTTTAATTTTTAATTTTTAATTTTTAATTTTTAATTTTTGATTTTTAATTTTTAATTTTTAATTTTTAATTTTTAATTTTTAATTTTTAATTTTTAATTTTTAATTTTTAATTTTTAATTTTTAACTTTTAATTTTTAATTTTTAATTTTAAATTTTTAATTTTTAATTTTTAATTTTTAATTTTTAATTATTAATTTTTAATTTTTAATTTTTAATTTTAAATTTTAAATTTTTAATTTTTAATTTTTAATTTTTAATTTTTAATTTTTAATTTTTAATTTTTAATTTTTAATTTTTAATTTTTAATTTTTAATTTTTAATTTTTAATTTTTAATTTTTAATTTTTAATTTTTAATTTTTAATTTTTAATTTTTAATTTTTAATTTTTAATTTTTAATTTTTAATTTTTAATTTTTAATTTTTAATTTTTAATTTTTAATTTTTAATTTTTAAGTT
>CAVMKG010000007.1:20000-22500 GCA_963682025.1 Cordilura impudica
TTAATTTTTAATTTTTAATTTTTAATTTTTAATTTTTAATTTTTAATTTTTAATTTTTAATTTTTAATTTTTAATTTTTAATTTTTTAATTTTTAATTTTTAATTTTTAATTTTTAATTTTTAATTATTAATTTTTAATTTTTAATTTTTAATTTTTAATTTTTAATTTTTAATTTTTAATTTTTAATTTTTAATTTTTAATTTTTAATTTTTAATTTTTAATATTTAATTTTTAATTTTTAATTTTTAATTTTCAATTTTTATTTTTAATTTTTAATTTTTAATTTTAAATTTTTAATTTTTAATTTTTAATTTTTAATTTTTAATTTTTAATTTTTAATTTTTAATTTTTAATTTTTAATTTTTAATTTTTAATTTTTAATTTTTAATTTTTAATTTTTAATTTTTAATTTTTAATTTTTAATTTTTAATTTTTAATTTTTAATTTTTAATTTTAAATTTTTAATTTTTAATTTTTAATTTTTAATTTTTAATTTTTAATTTTTAATTTTTAATTTTTAATTTTTAATTTTTAATTTTTAATTTTAATTTTTAATTTTTAATTTTTAATTTTTAATTTTTAATTTTTAATTTTTAATTTTTAATTTTTAATTTTTAATTTTTAATTTTAATTTTTAATTTTTAATTTTTAATTTTTAATTTTTAATTTTTAATTTTTAATTTTTAATTTTTAATTTTTAATTTTTAATTTTTAATTTTTAATTTTTAATTTTTAATTTTAATTTTTAATTTTTAATTTTTAATTTTTAATTTTAATTTTTAATTTTTAATTTTTAATTTTTAATTTTTAATTTTTAATTTTTAATTTTTAATTTTTAATTTTTAATTTTTAATTTTTAATTTTAATTTTTAATTTTTAATTTTTAATTTTTAATTTTTAATTTTTAATTTTTAATTTTTAATTTTTAATTTTAATTTTTAATTTTTAATTTTTAATTTTTAATTTTTAATTTTTAATTTTTAATTTTTAATTTTTAATTTTTAATTTTTAATTTTTAATTTTTAATTTTAATTTTTAATTTTTAATTTTTAATTTTTAATTTTTAATTTTTAATATTTAATTTTTAATTTTTAATTTTTAATTTTCAATTTTTATTTTTTAATTTTTAATTTTTAATTTTAAATTTTTAATTTTTAATTTTTAATTTTTAATTTTTAATTTTTAATTTTTAATTTTTAATTTTTAATTTTTAATTTTTAATTTTTAATTTTTAATTTTTAATTTTTAATTTTTAATTTTTAATTTTTAATTTTTAATTTTTAATTTTTAATTTTAATTTTTAATTTTTAATTTTTAATTTTTAATTTTTAATTTTTAATTTTTAATTTTTAATTTTTAATTTTTAATTTTTAATTTTTAATTTTTAATTTTTAATTTTTAATTTTTAATTTTTAATTTTTAATTTTTAATTTTTAATTTTTAATTTTTAATTTTTAATTTTTAATTTTTAATTTTTAATTTTTAATTTTTAATTTTTAATTTTTAATTTTTAATTTTTAATTTTTAATTTTTAATTTTTAATTTTTAATTTTTAATTTTTAATTTTTAATTTTTAATTTTTAATTTTTAATTTTTAATTTTTAATTTTCAATTTTTAATTTTTAGTTTTTAATTTTTAATTTTTAATTTTTAATTTTTAATTTTTAATTTTTAATTTTTAATTTTTAATTTTTAATTTTTAATTTTTAATTTTTAATTTTTAATTTTTAATTTTTAATTTTTAATTTTTAATTTTTAATTTTTAATTTTTAATTTTTAATTTTTAATTTTTAATTTTTAATTTTTAATTTTAATTTTTAATTTTTAATTTTTAATTTTTAATTTTTAATTTTTAATTTTTAATTTTTAATTTTTAATTTTTAATTTTTAATTTTTAATTTTTAATTTTTAATTTTTAATTTTTAATTTTTAATTTTTAATTTTTAATTTTTAATTTTTAATTTTTAATTTTTAATTTTTAATTTTTAATTTTTAATTTTTAATTTTTAATTTTTAATTTTTAATTTTTAATTTTTAATTTTTAATTTTTAATTTTTAATTTTTAATTTTTAATTTTTAATTTTTAATTTTTAATTTTTAATTTTTAATTTTTAATTTTTAATTTTTAATTTTTAATTTTTAATTTTTAATTTTTAATTTTTAATTTTTAATTTTTAATTTTTAATTTTTAATTTTTAATTTTTAATTTTTAATTTTTAATTTTTAATTTTTAATTTTTAATTTTTAATTTTTAATTTTTAATTTTTAATTTTTAATTTTTAATTTTTAATTTTTAATTTTTAATTTTTAATTTTTAATTTTTAATTTTTAATTTTTAATTTTTAATTTTTAATTTTTAATTTTTAATTTTTAATTTTTAATTTTTAATTTTTAATTTTTAATTTTTAATTTTTAATTTTTAATTTTTAATTTTTAATTTTTAATTTTTAATTTTTAATTTTTAATTTTTAATTTTTAATTTTTAATTTTTAATTTTTA
>CAVMKG010000007.1:27500-30557 GCA_963682025.1 Cordilura impudica
AATTTAAAATTTTTAATTTTTAATTTTTAATTTTTAATTTTTAATTTTTAATTTTTAATTTTTAATTTTTAATTTTTAATTTTTAATTTTTAATTTTTTAATTTTTAATTTTTAATTTTAATTTTTAATTTTCAATTTTCAATTTTTAATTTTTAATTATTAATTTTTAATTTTTAATTTTTAATTTTTAATTTTTAATTTTTAATTTTTAATTTTTAATTTTTAATTTTTAATTTTTAATTTTTAATTTTAATTTTTAATTTTTAATTTTTAATTTTTAATTTTTAATTTTTAACTTTTAATTTTTAATTTTTAATTTTTAATTTTTAATTTTTAATTTTTAATTTTTAATTTTTAATTTTTAATTTTTAATTTTTAATTTTTAATTTTAATTTTTAATTTTTAATTTTTAATTTTTAATTTTTAATTTTTAATTTTTAATTTTTAATATTTAATTTTTAATTTTTAATTTTTAATTTTTAATTTTTAATTTTTAATTTTTAATTTTTAATTTTTAATTTTTAATTTTTAATTTTTAATTTTTAATTTTTAATTTTTAATTTTTAATTTTTAATTTTTAATTTTTAATTTTTAATTTTTAATTTTTAATTTTTAATTTTTAATTTTTAATTTTTAATTTTTAATTTTTAATTTTTAATTTTTAATTTTTAATTTTTAATTTTTAATTTTTAATTTTTAATTTTTAATTTTTTATTTTATAATTTTTAATTTTTAATTTTTAATTTTTAATTTTTAATTTTTAATTTTTAATTTTTAATTTTTAATTTGTAATTTGTAATTTTTAATTTTTAATTTTTAATTTTTAATTTTTAATTTTTAATTTTTAATTTTTAATTTTTAATTTTTAATTTTTAATTTTTAATTTTTAATTTTTAATTTTTAATTTTTAATTTTTAATTTTCAATTTTTAATTTTTATTTTTAATTTTTAATTTTTAATTTTTAATTTTTAATTTTTAATTTTTAATTTTTAATTTTTAATTTTTAATTTTTAATTTTTAATTTTTAATTTTTAATTTTTAATTTTTTAATTTTTAATTTTTAATTTTTAATTTTTAATTTTTAATTTTTAATTTTTAATTTTTAATTTTTAATTTTTAATTTTTAATTTTTAATTTTTAATTTTTAATTTTTAATTTTTAATTTTTAATTTTTAATTTTTAATTTTTAATTTTTAATTTTTAATTTTTAATTTTTAATTTTTAATTTTTAATTTTTAATTTTTAATTTTAAATTTTTAATTTTTAATTTTTAATTTTTAATTTTTAATTTTTAATTTTAATATTTAATTTTTAATTTTTAATTTTTAATTTTTAATTTTTAATTTTTAATTTTTAATATTTAATTTTTAATTTTTAATTTTTAATTTTTAATTTTTAATTTTTAATTTTTAATTTTTAATTTTTAATTTTTGATTTTTAATTTTTAATTTTTAATTTTAATTTTTAAATTTTTCATTTTTAATTTTTAATTTTTAATTTTTAATTTTTAATTTTTAATTTTTAATTTTTAATTTTTAATTTTTAATTTTTAATTTTTAATTTTTAATTTTTAATTTTTAATTTTTAATTTTTAATTTTTAATTTTTAATTTTTAATTTTTAATTTTTAATTTTTAATTTTTAATTTTTAATTTTTAATTTTAATTTTTAATTTTTAATTTTAATTTTTAATTTTTAATTTTTAATTTTTAATTTGTAATTTTAAATTTAAAATTTTTAATTTTTAATTTTCAATTTTCAATTTTTAATTTCTAGTTTTTAATTTTTAATTTTTAATTTTTAATTTTAATTTTTAATTTTTAATTTTTAATTTTTAATTTTTAATTTTTAATTTTTAATTTTTAATTTTTAATTTTTAATTTTTAATTTTAATTTTTAATTTTTAATTTTTAATTTTTAATTTTTAATTTTTAATTTTTAATTTTTAATTTTTAATTTTTAATTTTTAATTTTTAATTTTTAATTTTTAATTTTTAATTTTTAATTTTTAATTTTTAATATTTAATTTTAATTTTTAGTATTTAATTTTTAATTTTTAATTTTTAATTTTTAATTTTTAATTTTTAATTTTTAATTTTTAATTTTTAATTTTTAATTTTTAATTTTTAATTTTTAATTTTTAATTTTTAATTTTTAATTTTTAATTTTTAATTTTTAATTTTTAATTTTTAATTTTTAATTTTTAATTTTAAATTTTTAATTTTTAATTTTTAATTTTTAATTTTTAATTTTTAATTTTTAATTTTTAATTTTTAATTTTTAATTTTTAATTTTTAATTTTTAATTTTTAATTTTTAATTTTTAATTTTTAATTTTTAATTTTTAATTTTTAATTTTTAATTTTTAATTTTTAATTTTTAATTTTTAATTTTTAATTTTTAATTTTTAATTTTTAATTTTTAATTTTTAATTTTTAATTTTTAATTTTTAATTTTTAATTTTTAATTTTTAATTTTTAATTTTTAATTTTTAATTTTTAATTTTAATTTTTAATTTTTAATTTTTAATTTTTAATTTTTAATTTTTAATTTTAATTTTTAATTTATAATTTTTAATTTTTAATTTTTAATTTTTAATTTTTAATTTTAAATTTTTAATTTTAAATTTTTAATTTTCAATTTTTAATTTTTAATTTTTAATTTTTAATTTTTAATTTTTAATTTTTAATTTTTAATTTTTAATTTTTAATTTTTAATTTTTAATTTTTAATTTTTAATTTTTAATTTTTATTTTTAATTTTTAATTTTCAATTTTTAATTTTTAATTTTTAATTTTTAATTTTTAATTTTTAATTTTTAATTTTTAATTTTTAATTTTTAATTTTTAATTTTTAATTTTTAAATTTTTAATTTTTAATTTTTAATTTTTAATTTTTACTTTTTAATTTTTAATTTTTAATTTTTAATTTTTAATTTTAAATTTTTAATTTTTAATTTTTAATTTTTAATTTTTAATTTTTAATTTTTGATTTTTGATTTTTAATTTTTAATTTTTAATTTTTAATTTTTAATTTTTAATTTTTAATTTTCAATTTTT
>CAVMKG010000008.1:10000-22500 GCA_963682025.1 Cordilura impudica
TAATATAATATAATATAATATAATATAATATAATATAATATATATAATATAATATAATATAATATAATATAATATAATATATAATATAATATAATTAATATAATATAATATAATATAATATAATATAATATAATATAATATAATATAATATAATATAATTGTTTATACACATTCTAAAAGTTAATTTTGTTCTTGGTATTGTTCTGTATATTGTAAAAACAATTTTATTTTAACCTTTATGTTAACACAGCATGTTTGTACACACGCTTGAACGTTCATTCAATTTTGTTCTTGTAAAAGCAATTTTAGTTTTTATGTTAACACAGCGTGTTTGTACACACGCTTAAACGCTCATTCAATATGTTCTTGTTATTGTAAAAACAATTTCATTTTGCCTTTTAAAACAATTTCAATTTTGTTTTTACGTTAACACAGCATTAATTAGTTCAATTGTCGAACGTCTATGAAATATTTACTCATCACTTTGAATAAACAATTTTATGCCAATGAACTTATTTATGCTGAAAATGACAATTTTACAAAATAAATAATAATTTTATAAACACAAATATTAGTATATAAGTATGAAAATTTTAAATAAAAAGAGGAGTCTTGTCTCACAACCAAAACCTTCCACTTTCAATAAACATAACAAAAAACACGGTTTAAGTGCCGCTTGTTTTTAATCAAACAAAACAGAAACGTTCAATTCAGTATATGTGCTGATATTGACAACCGATTTAAATTCAAAATTTCAGTAAACAAACATTTTGGTGACCCCGACGTGATCCTGTAACAAGGTACAGGAACTCATAATTTTTTGGACCCGCAACAAGGAGCCAAATATCAACAGGACCCAAACCAGGATCCTATCAACAATTATCAACAACCAACAATGGCCTCGTTCAACGAATTGGTTATCAGTCAGAAGAAAATCGGCGAAAAAATTGAAGTGATCATCCGAAATTTTCAAGAAAGATTAAGAAGGCTAAATGATGAGTGGTCTGAATTTGAAGCCAATGACAATAAAATTCGTCTACTAGAGAACCTACCGCTCGATCACCAGTACTTCACGGATGACTACTACAGCGCCATCATGAATATCTTCCACGAATATAAAAATATATTCGAAGCAGCCATACAAAAATTTACTCAAACCTCATCTGGGAAGCAAATTCCAAATTTAAAGCCTCAGGCATCAGAAAGACAAGAGCTGACCAGCAACGTAAAGCCTCAGGCAGCAGAAAGACAAGAGCTGGCAATAAAAGCATTGGAATTTGTCAAGCTTACACGACGGCAAACAGCAATGATGAATTCTCTGGATCGTTTATTTCAAGTGTCAACTAATGAGGACATAGCAACTGCCTCAAAACTATGGGAAAACATTGAAGGTTTACATTTTCAAATAGCTGAAATATGCGACGATCCTGAGGAACAAGGCTACAACATGGAGCTGTTCATCATTTTAGAGAAGAAGGTACGGAGTTTCGTCAAGGCCGACACCAGAACCACAACTCAACTTAACCCTGGTTATATTAGTAGTCAGCCAGAATCATTCCCAATGCCAAAAATTACAATACCAAAATTTGATGGAAATTATCTAAAGTGGCAAGAATTTCATGATTTATTTTCATCGCTAATAGTAAACCACTCAATGTCAAAGGTGCAGAAAATTTGGTATCTGAAAACACATCTAATGGGGGAAGCAGCCAACCTAATAAAACATTTCGCCGCCACTGGAGAAAATTTTGATGCTGCATGGACTATCGTTGTAGACCGCTACAACAACAAAAGGTTGCTGGTCAGTAAACTAATTTAAGAGCTGATCGATGTACCAAACAAATCATCAAGCGACAACTATAAAACGTTGCATGACAAAACCTTGGAGTGTCTCTTAGCACTCAAAAACCTTCAAATAGACACATCAAGCTGGGACCCAATTCTACTCCATTTACTGCTGAAAAGGCTAGATCAAGCCACACGCTTGCGTTACGAACAAGCTCTACTGCAACCACGAGAAGTCCCGACAATCAAAGATTTTTTAAAATTCTTAGAAAACCACTTCCAATCTATGGAGGCGCTAGTAGAAAAGGAGAAATCAGCAGCCTCAAGGCCAAAGGTGTGCACTTCCATCACATCCAAAAACCATAGCAATTTGTTTTGTATACTGTGCAAAAATGGCAACCACCCATTGTTTGCATGTAAAACGTTTCTTCAGTTGTCACCCTCATCACGACTTCGGTACGTTCAAGAACAAAAATATTGTGTCAATTGTTTAAACCCTGATCACAATGCGAGAAATTGTATATCAAGAAGTTGTACGAAGTGCACTAACAAGCACAACACACTCCTACATCTGGGAAATCCCAACCAGAACGTGAACAAATCGACATCAAAAACCAACCTCCCACACAACCATGTGTCTGAAGAACGCTAATCAATGGTGACAAAGGCCACACCAATCAACCAGGAAGCCGCATCACTAGCCGCAGCAAAACATTCCCAAACAAATAGCTACATTCTCCTCAGCACTGCAATGGTTAACATTATGGCAAACGGAAAAGAGGTACAATGCAGAGCAATTCTCGACTCTGGATCACAACTTAACCTTATCAGCGAACGCTTAATCAAACGCCTTGGAATTTCACCTAAGCCAGCTTCAATCTGTATCACTGGGATCGGATCAAGCAGTACAAAGGTACAACATAGAGTCAACGTTATATTACAGTCTAGAATCAGCAATTTCACCACACGACTTGAAGCAGCCGTGCTCCCCCACATAATTTCTCCTCAACCGTCTCAAGCCATCAACACTGATCGCTGGCCAATTCCCAAAAGTATTGTATTAGCCGATCCAGAATTCAACCGTCCTGACAAAATCGATGTCTTATTAGGTACAGAGTTTTATCACCAGTTATTGGCGATAGGACAAATCAAACTGGCTAATAATCTACCTACACTACAAAATACTGCACTTGGTTGGGTCATTGCAGGCAAGGTTGGCACAAGTCAGTCATCAACTGCAACGTGTGGAATGTGTACCGAAGACGACATGAATCTAGAAGAATCCATTGCTCAACTCTGGGAGCTGGAAAACATTAAAACGGCAGACATCCTATCTGTTTCAGAAAAAACAGTGCGAAAATCATTTCGCACAAAACCACACGATCGACAAAAGTGGGAGATTTTCGGTCAAAATTCCATTTTGTGACAATCCAAATGCATTAGGTGAGTCGCATGGAATCGCATTCAACAGATTCCTATCACTGGAGCGCCGCTTGGCAAAGGCCCCAGAGATAACAAGTAAGAAAATTATAGTCGGTCTAGACCGACTATATGATACCCTATACCATGCCCTATCTCTTAAGCCCAACTTACTGGATATAGAAAATAAGCAAAAACCAAATTTGAGTCTGATTTTTATTAATTTTTTTGGCTGCAGATATGAAAAAGTTCATATCGGATGCTATATCTATATGGGGACTAGGTCCAAAAATGGACCGATCCTGATCATGTTTGGTAAAGTCTCTTGTATTTTGCAAAAATATATACATACAAACAAAATCTGAGAAGAATCAGTGCAATATTTTTGTTTTTTAATAGATTTAAGTGAAGATCGGGAAGCAGCTCTATATGGGGCCAGAGGGATCATTTTTGGACTACTCATAAATGGACGTAATGAATGCATATAAAACCCAATCTAAGTAAGATCTATATGAAATTTGGATCTTATGGCAATTTATGTCGATTTCATAGGGGTAATTTGTATGGGGGCTAGGTCTGAACATGGACCGATTCTCACCAATTTCAACAGCGTTCATCCCATGGCCGATAAAAGCTTATATACCAAATTTCATCAAAATATATTCATATTTGCGATCTGCAGTTTGATTACAAGCTTTACATGGACACACAGACGGACGGACGGACGGACGGACGGACATTGTTAAATCAACTCAGAAAGTGATTCTGATTCGATCGGTATAATTAAAGATGGGTCTAGGTCAAATATTTTTGGTTGTTACAAACAGCAGCACAAAGTCATTATACCCAAACCACATAGTGGTATAGGGATAAAAACCCAATACATACGCTTTATAGAAGAATATGAAGCTTTGGGTCACATGACACAAATAGATATAAACACCGCAATTGAACCAAGCTACTTCATTCCTCACCACTGCATATTGAGGCCCGAAAGCTCAACAACTAAATTACGCGTGGTCTTCGATGCCTCCACTAAAACATCTTCAGGCTTATCACTGAACGATTTGATGCACACAGGACCCACGGTCCAAAGCGAGCTTTTTTCTATTCTACTTCGTTTCCGCCTACCACGCTTTGTTTTCACGACCGACATTGAAAAAATGTATCGGCAAATATTAATGCACCCAGAAGACAGAAAATTCCAAATCATTATCTGGAGAAAGGATCCAACGAAGCCAATCAAATATTATCAACTCAACACAATTACCTATGGAACACGATCCGCACCATATTTGGCTACCAAATGTTTGGAGAAGATAGCTAAAGAAAACATGGCACAGTATCCATATGGAGCTCGATTCTTACTTGAAAATTTTTACGTAGATGATGGAATCGGCGGAGATGACAGTCTGAATACAACACTTACCATCCAACAAGAGCTGAAACACATCCTAAGTCAGCACGGTTTAATCCTACAAAAATGGAGCGCAAATCATCAGCAGCTACTCCAAAACATCACAGAAGAAGAACATGAAGTCAATATTGATTTCAATAATGAAAATAATCATGCAGTGAAAACCTTAGGCTTAACATGGATTCCAAAAATTGACAAATTCTGTGTTAAGGTGTTCTTGGGGGATATCAAATTCGGAAATTGTCTTGGCTTGGATTAACTCTCAGTTAACATGCTACCAAACATTTGTGGCCAACCGGATAGCTGCAATACAGGAATTATCCTTAGCTGAACAGTGGCGTCATGTAAAATCAAAAGACAATCCTGCCGATGTCCTATCACGTGGTATTTCTCCAAGGAAATTGGCAACATGCACCTTATGGTTCTACGGACCCATATTTCTACATGGTACGGAAGAAATTTTGCCACAAAAATACTCCAAGCTACACACACTATCTAACCATGAGACTTACATGGAACGAAAGAAAGTCACTGCAGTAACAACAGCAAGTGACACTTCATCAAGCATAATCTACAAAATACAACACAACGGATCATTTCGAACCTTACAACGAACTGTTGGTTATATCTTGAGATTCATTAACAACACAAGGAAGCATAAACAACAATCTGAGCTGGCCTTGACAGTCGATGAATTGGAACAGTCTCTTATAGTCATAATTCGTGCAATGCAACAATCAGATTTCGAAGATGACTTAAGGCATTTTAAAATACATAATGAAGTAAGCAAAAATAGTCCATACACCAATCTGACTCCATTTGTGGATACTAATGGCATCATCAGAGTGGGAGGACGGTTAGACTCATCAATGCTTCCGTACGATGCCAGGCACCCAATGTTAATTCCTTACAATGACCCAATATCAAAAATACTCATGGAAATGATACACAGAAAAAATCGACATTGTGGCCCTCAAGCACTTTTGGCGCATGTAAGACAAAGATTTTGGCCAGTTAAGGGAAGACGGCAGCACGATCAATTGTGCAACATTGCGTAAGATGCACCAGAGCCAAACCAAAATTACTTAATCAAATCATGGGTAATCTGCCACCAACACGTGTTACCCCAGCTCGACCATTCATCAATACTGGCGTTGACTTTTGTGGACCATTTTGGGTTCATTATAAAGTGAGAGGAAAGAAACCTCATAAAGCATACATTGCAGTATTTTGCTGCTTTGCTACTAAGGCAGTGCACTTGGAATTAGTTAGCGACTTGACCACTGAAGCATTCATCGGAGCACTAAAACGGTTCATAAGCAGGCGAGGACATTGCAAAAATTTATACTGCGACAACGCAACAAATTTCGTTGGCGCAAAAAATCAACTTCAAGAACTATCAGAAGCAATTCATGCGAATTCAGCTCAAGAGACAATCGATAAAGAATGCACATCCAGGGGCATAACATTCCACTTCATACCACGAGCACCTCACTTTGGAGGCTTGTGGGAAGCCGCGGTCAAATCTGCAAAGCATCATCTAGTCAGAAGCGTGGCAACAGCGTCTTTGACTTACGAAGAGCTCGACACCGTGGTAATGGAAATTGAGGGTATTCTCAATTCACGACCAATTAGCCCAACGTCAAACAACCCGAACGATTTGGCTGCTCTGACACCTGGTCACTTTCTAATTGGAGAACCACTGAACGCTCAAATCGATTTTAATTCTACAGAAACACGGCCCAGCCTCTTAACCAGATGGAAATTAGTCACTCACCTGAAGGAGCAGTTCTGGAAACGATGGTCACGGGAGTATTTATGCGAACTGCAGTATCGGCATAAGTGGAAAACAGAAAAGGTCAACATCAAACCTGGAGATATGGTTATAATAAAGGAGGACAACACAACACCTTTGCGGTGGCCGTTGGGAAGGGTTGTAAAGGTACATCAAGGAGATGATGGAGCAGTTAGAGTGGTTGACGTAAAAACATCAAACGGCACTTGGAGAAGGCCAATTGCTCGATTAGCCCCATTACCACTAACCAATACGGAATCTGGTGAAACATTTAATCAGAGTGATTCCAGTGAGACGAATAGTTCCTATCTGAATAAGTTAAATCAAGTAAACACTTGCCAAAAGGAGATTCCTGTATGTTCGAAGAAAAAAAGGCGCACTTCCATAACACATTACGTCTTCACTGCCATGATGGCCCTTATTCTACTCCCATTGGTATTAGGAGCACAACTATCTAACAAACAGTTTGGAACACAGTTGGGCATACATTTTGAAGGAATCGGAAAGGCGGCTGTTTCATCCACAGAATGGAAGCTGCTAATTTATTACGACTTAGAAGAATTTTGGTCAGAATCAACAATATTCTCACAAGGAACCAAAACACTAAACCGTTTATGCGAGAATATTCAAGAAAAGGTGATATGTATAAACCTGGTCAAATATTTTGAACACACTGAAGCTGAACTAACTATGGACAGTACCCTCCTCTCCGGGAGAATACACAAGAGAGCCGCAATTGATTTGGTCGGAAATATTGCGCATTCACTATTTGGGGTGTTGGACTCCGAATACGCTAAAGACATGGCGCAAACAATTTCGAAAGTCAAAGAAAATGAAGCACATCTGCTCCAGTTATTGAGAAATCAAACTTCTATAATTGACTCCACAATCAACATCATGAAGTCAGACCAAAGACAGTAAAAAAGAAATTTGACCAAATCGATCAACAAATATCGCAAATATACAACAAGATACATAACGATAGTGAAGAACAACATCCAGAAAAAATTTACCGCACCTTTTCATCACTGTGTATTCAACTCACAATAACAGCAGCAAATTTACAACGTACACAGTCTACAATACTTGACATTCTGACAAACACTCACCATGGTATTATTAGTCCATTAATTTTGACACCCAATCAGTTGCAGCAGGAAGTAGCAAAAATAAAATTCCATTTGCCTAAATCACTTGAATTACCTGTACAACAGGAAGATGTTTTACAACTGTACAAACTTATGAAAGTCAAAGGAGGACTCACGAAAAACACAGTAATTTTTAGCATCTCTCTACCATTAGTTGAACATGACCAGTTTGAACTCTTCAAACCTTATTCCAGTGCCAAACTGGATCAACAACACTATGGTATCAATAAAGCCGTGTGCTGCTATTCTGGCCATCAATATCGTTCGCAACCAATATTTCACGATCAGTGATGCTGAATTTAACTTGTGCTCACTCATTAACAAAGACAGGTATCTTTGCCCCAAAGGCCAAATCCGATACGAACAAGGCTCGTCAACATGCTCCTGTGAAATTAACTTATTCCACAACCAAACTCAGTCGGACTGTCCAGTGCAGCAATAAAAAGGCACCGCCACATGGATACCTCTCCGACATCACAACAAATGGATCTACGCAATGCAATTTCCGTCTAGTGCAACCGCAGTATGTAGAAAAGAGATTACACAATTAACTCTCAAAGGATCAGGCTTACTTACCCTGGAACCAGAATGCACGTTCAAACATAAGTTTATGACCGTGGAAGGACAACAAATGATCACCAGTTCCCTGCAAACATCATATACTAGCCTTTGGAAAATCACCGAACAAACCCATGTAAAACGTTTAAAACCATTGCTGAATGAAATACAAACAAACGAATACCTATCTCAAATACAAAACTTAACAACTTTACAAACGTAATTGGCAGCACAAGAAGTACTCCAACTACCAAATAGAAGTGAAGCCCACAATTACCACCATATGACGGTCGGTTACTCAGCATTGATCACCACTGGCTGCATCTTGATGTATCTAATAGTCAAACGAAATTCCAAACATCATCCAACTCCAGCACCGCGTCATCAACACACAACGTCTGATCTCACAGTACATATATAACAACTATCAGCAACCACCCACAAAATGGAACTACAATTATGAACCAAAAGTCAACACAGCCTCTCCTCAGATGACCAAGAAATGCCAGCTCAGCATCTAGAAGCAACCTAAAACACATTTTTGAGCTCCACTCAACGGGGGAGCATGTTTATACACATTCTAAAAGTTAATTTTGTTCTTGGTATTGTTCTGTATATTGTAAAAACAATTTTATTTTAACCTTTATGTTAACACAGCATGTTTGTACACACGCTTGAACGTTCATTCAATTTTGTTCTTGTAAAAGCAATTTTAGTTTTTATGTTAACACAGCGTGTTTGTACACACGCTTAAACGCTCATTCAATATGTTCTTGTTATTGTAAAAACAATTTCATTTTTGCCTTTTAAAACAATTTCAATTTTGTTTTTACGTTAACACAGCATTAATTAGTTCAATTGTCGAACGTCTATGAAATATTTACTCATCACTTTGAATAAACAATTTTATGCCAATGAAATTATTAATGCTGAAAATGACAATTTTACAAAATAAATAATAATTTTATAAACACAAATATTAGTATATAAGTATGAAAATTTTAAATAAAAAGAAGAGTCTTGTCTCACAACCATTATATTATATTATATTATATTATATTATATTATATTATATTATATTATATTATATTATATTATATTATATTATATTATATTATATTATATTATATTATATTATATTATATTATATTATATTATATTATATTATATTATATTATATTATATTATATTATATTATATTATATTATATTATATTATATTATATTATATTATATTATATTATATTATATTATATTATATTATATTATATTATATTATATTATATTATATTATATTATATTATATTATATTATATTATATTATATTATATTATATTATATTATATTATATTATATTATATTATATTATATTATATTATATTATATTATATTATATTATATTATATTATATTATATTATATTATATTATATTATATTATATTATATTATATTATATTATATTTATTATATTATATTATATTATATTATATTATATTATATTATATTATATTATATTATATTATATTATATTATATATATTATATTATATTATATTATATTATATTATATTATATTATATTATATTATATTATATTATATTATATTATATTATATTATATTATATTATATTATATTATATTATATTATATTATATTATATTATATTATATTATATTATATTATATTATATTATATTATATTATATTATATTATATTATATTATATTATATTATATTATATTATATTATATTATATTATATTATATTATATTATATTATATTATATTATATTATATTATATTATATTATATTATATTATATTATATTATATTATATTATATTATATTATATTATATTATATTATATTATATTATATTATATTATATTATATTATATTATATTATATTATATTATATTATATTATATTATATTATATTATATTATATTATATTATATTATATTATATTATATTATATTATATTATATTATATTATATTATATTATATTATATTATATTATATATATTATATTATATTATATTATATTATATTATATTATATTATATTATATTATATTATATTATATTATATTATATTATATTATATTATATTATATTATATTATATTATATTATATTATATTATATTATATTATATTATATTATATTATATTATATTATATTATATTATATTATATTATATTATATTATATTATATTATATTATATTATATTATATTATATTATATTATATTATATTATATTATATTATATTATATTATATTATATTATATTATATTATATTATATTATATTATATTATATTATATTATATTATATTATATTATATTATATTATATTATATTATATTATATTATATTATATTATATTATATTATATTATATTATATTATATTATATTATATTATATTATATTATATATATTATATTATATTATATTATATTATATTATATTATATTATATTATATTATATTATATTATATTATATTATATTATATTATATTATATTATATTATATTATATTATATTATATTATATTATATTATATATTATATTATATTATATTATATTATATTATATTATATTATATTATATTATATTATATTATATTATATTATATTATATTATATTATATTATATTATATTATATTATATTATATTATATTATATTATATTATATTATATTATATTATATTATATTATATTATATTATATTATATTATATTATATTATATTATATTATATTATATTATATTATATTATATTATATTATATTATATTATATTATATTATATTATATTATATTATATTATATTATATTATATATATTATATTATATTATATTATATTATATTATATTATATTATATTATATTATATTATATTATATTATATTATATTATATTATATTATATTATATTATATTATATTATATTATATTATATTATATTATATTATATTATATTATATTATATTATATTATATTATATTATATTATATTATATTATATTATATTATATTATATTATATTATATTATATTATATTATATTATATTATATTATATTATATTATATTATATTATATTATATTATATTATATTATATTATATTATATTATATTATATTATATTATATTATATTATATTATATTATATTATATTATATTATATTATATTATATTATATTATATTATATTATATTATATTATATTATATTATATTATATTATATTATATTATATTATATTATATTATATTATATTATATTATATTATATTATATTATATTATATTATATTATATTATATTATATTATATTATATTATATTATATTATATTATATTATATTATATTATATTATATTATATTATATTATATTATATTATATTATATTATATTATATTATATTATATTATATTATATTATATTATATTATATTATATTATATTATATTATATTATATTATATTATATTATATTATATTATATTATATTATATTATATTATATTATATTATATTATATTATATTATATTATATTATATTATATTATATTATATTATATTATATTATATTATATTATATTTATATTATATTATATTATATTATATTATATTATATTATATTATATTATATTATATTATATTATATTATATTATATTATATTATATATATTATATTATATTATATTATATTATATTATATTATATTATATTATATTATATTATATTATATTATATTATATTATATTATATTATATTATATTATATTATATTATATTATATTATATTTATATTATATTATATTATATTATATTATATTATATTATATTATATTATATTATATTATATTATATTATATTATATTATATTATATTATATTATATTATATTATATTATATTATATTATATTATATTATATTATATTATATTATATTATATTATATTATATTATATTATATTATATTATATTATATTATATTATATTATATTATATTATATTATATTATATTATATTATATTATATTATATTATATTATATTATATTATATTATATTATATTATATTATATTATATTATATTATATTATATTATATTATATTATATTATATTATATTATATTATATTATATTATATTATATTATATTATATTATATTATATTATATTATATTATATTATATTATATTATATTATATTATATTATATTATATTATATTATATTATATTATATTATATTATATTATATTATATTATATTATATTATATTATATTATATTATATTATATTATATTATATTATATTATATTATATTATATTATATTATATTATATTATATTATATTATATTATATTATATTATATTATATTATAT
>CAVMKG010000008.1:30000-32814 GCA_963682025.1 Cordilura impudica
TATAATATAATATAATATAATATAATATAATATAATATAATATAATATAATATAATATAATATAATATAATATAATATAATATAATATAATATAATATAATATAATATAATATAATATAATATAATATAATATAATATAATATAATATAATATAATATAATATAATATAATTAATATAATATAATATAATATAATATAATATAATATAATATAATATAATATAATATAATATAATATAATATAATATAATATAATATAATATAATATAATATAATATAATATAATATAATATAATATAATATAATATAATATAATATAATATAATATAATATAATATAATATAATATAATATAATATAATATAATATAATATAATATAATATAATATAATATAATATAATATAATATAATATAATATAATATAATATAATATAATATAATATAATATAATATAATATAATATAATATAATATAATATAATATAATATAATATAATATAATATAATATAATATAATATAATATAATATAATATAATATAATATAATATAATATAATATAATATAATATAATATAATATAATATAATATAATATAATATAATATTAATATAATATAATATAATATAATATAATATAATATAATATAATATAATATATATAATATAATATAATATAATATAATATAATATAATATAATATAATATAATATAATATAATATAATATAATATAATATAATATAATATAATATAATATAATATAATATAATATAATATAATATAATATAATATATAATATAATATAATATAATATAATATAATATAATATAATATAATATAATATAATATAATATAATATAATATAATATAATATAATATAATATATTATATAATATAATATAATATAATATAATATAATATAATATAATATAATATAATATAATATAATATAATATAATATAATATAATATAATATAATATAATATAATATAATATAATATAATATAATATAATATAATATAATATAATATAATATAATATAATATAATATAATATAATATATATAATATAATATAATATAATATAATATAATATAATATAATATAATATAATATAATATAATATAATATAATATAATATAATATAATATAATATAATATAATATAATATAATATAATATAATATAATATAATATAATATAATATAATATAATATAATATAATATAATATAATATAATATAATATAATATAATATAATATAATATAATATAATATAATATAATATAATATAATATAATATAATATAATATAATATAATATAATATAATATAATATAATATAATATAATATAATATAATATAATATAATATAATATAATATAATATAATATAATATAATATAATATAATATAATATAATATATATAATATAATATAATATAATATAATATAATATAATATAATATAATATAATATAATATAATATAATATAATATAATATATATAATATAATATAATATAATATAATATAATATAATATAATATATATAATAATATAATATAATATAATATAATATAATATAATATAATATAATATAATATAATATAATATAATATAATATAATATAATATAATATATATAATATAATATATATATAATATAATATAATATAATATAATATAATATAATATAATATAATATAATATAATATAATATAATATAATATAATATAATATAATATAATATAATATAATATAATATAATATAATATAATATAATATAATATAATATAATATAATATAATATAATATAATATAATATAATATAATATAATATAATATAATATAATATAATATAATATAATATAATATAATATAATATAATATAATATAATATAATATAATATAATATAATATAATATAATATAATATAATATAATATAATATAATATAATATAATATAATAAATATAATATAATATAATATAATATAATATAATATAATATAATATAATATAATATAATATAATATAATATAATATAATATAATATAATATAATATAATATAATATAATATAATATAATATAATATAATATAATATAATATAATATAATATAATATAATATAATATAATATAATATAATATAATATAATATTAATATAATATAATATAATATAATATAATATAATATAATATAATATAATATAATATAATATAATATAATATAATATAATATATATAATATAATATAATATATATAATATAATATAATATAATATAATATAATATAATATAATATAATATAATATAATATAATATAATATAATATAATATAATATAATATAATATAATATAATATAATATAATATAATATAATATAATATAATATAATATAATATAATATAATATAATATAATATAATATAATATAATATAATATAATATAATATAATATAATATAATATAATATAATATATAATATAATATAATATAATATAATATAATATAATATAATATAATATAATATAATATAATATAATATAATATAATATAATATAATATAATATAATATAATATAATATAATATAATATAATATAATATAATATAATATAATATAATATAATATAATATAATATAATATAATATAATATAATATAATATAATATAATATAATATAATATAATATAATATAATATATTAATATAATATAATATAATATAATATAATATAATATAATATAATATATATAATTAATATAATATAATATAATATAATATAATATAAATAATAATAAATATAATATAATATAATTAATATAAT
>CAVMKG010000009.1:0-5000 GCA_963682025.1 Cordilura impudica
TTTTAATTTTTAATTTTTAATTTTTAATTTTAATTTTTAATTTTTAATTTTTAATTTTTAATTTTTAATTTTTAATTTTTAATTTTTAATTTTTAATTTTTAATTTTTAATTTTTAATTTTTAATTTTTAATTTTTAATTTTTAATTTTTAATTTTTAATTTTTAATTTTTAATTTTTAATTTAAATTAATTTTTAATTTTTAATTTTAATTTTTAATTTTTAATTTTTAAATTTTTAATTTTAATTTTTAATTTTTAATTTTTAATTTTTAATTTTTAATTTTTAATTTTTAATTTTAATTTTTAATTTTTTTTTAATTTTTAATTTTAATTTTTAATTTTTAATTTTTAATTTTTAATTTTTAATTTTTAATTTTTAATTTTAATTTTTAATTTTTAATTTTTAATTTTTAATTTTTAATTTTTAATTTTTAATTTTTAATTTTTAATTTTTAATTTTTAATTTTTAATTTTTAATTTTTAATTTTTAATTTTTAATTTTTAATTTTTAATTTTTAATTTTTAATTTTTAATTTTTAATTTTTAATTTTTAATTTTAATTTTTAATTTTTAATTTTTAATTTTTAATTTTTAATTTTTAATTTTTAATTTTTAATTTTTAATTTTTAATTTTTAATTTTTAATTTTTAATTTTTAATTTTTTAATTTTAATTTTAATTTTAATTTTTAATTTTTAATTTTTAATTTTTAATTTTTAATTTTTAATTTTAATTTTTAATTTTTAATTTTTAATTTTTAATTTTTAGTTTTTAATTTTTAATTTTTTAATTTTTAAATTTAATTTTTAATTTTTAAATTTTAATTTTTATTTTAATTTTAATTTTTAATTTTATTTTAATTTTTAATTTTTAATTTTTATTTTTAATTTTTAATTTTTAATTTTTATTTTTAATTTTTAATTTTTAATTTTTAATTTTTAATTTTTAATTTTTAATTTTTAATTTTTAATTTTTAATTTTTAATTTTTAATTTTTAATTTTTTAATTTTTAATTTTTAATTTTTAATTTTTAATTTTTAATTTTTAATTTTTAATTTTTAATTTTTAATTTTTAATTTTTAATTTTTAATTTTTAATTTTTAATTTTTTATTTTTAATTTTTAATTTTTAATTTTAATTTTTTATTTTTAATTTTTTTAATTTTTAATTTTTAATTTTTAATTTTTAATTTTTAATTTTTAATTTTTATTTTTAATTTTTATATCTTAATTTTAATTTTTAATTTTTAATTTTTAATTTTTAATTTTTAATTTTTAATTTTTAATTTTTAATTTTTAGTTTTTAGTTTTTAGTTTTTAGTTTTTAATTTTTAATTTTTAATTTAAATTCTTAATTTTTAATATTTAATTTTAAATTTTTAATTTTTAATTTTTAATTTTTAATTTTTAGTTTTTAGTTTTTAATTACAATTTATATTTTTTAATTTTTAATTTTTAACTTTTAATTTTTAAATTTTAATTTTTAATTTTTAATTTTTATTTTTTAGTTTTTAATTTTTAATTTTTAATTTTAATTTTTAGTATTTAATTTTTAATTTTTAATTTTTAATTTTTAATTTTTAATTTTTAATTTTTAATTTTTAATTTTTAATTTTTAATTTTTAATTTTTAATTTTTAATTTTTAATTTTTTATTTTTAATTTTTAATTTTTAATTTTTAATTTTTAATTTTTAATTTTTAATTGTTAATTTTTAATTTTTAATTTTAAATTTTTAATTTTTAATTTTTAATTTTTAATTTTTAATTTTTAATTTTTAATTTTTAATTTTTAATTTTTAATTTTTAATTTTTAATTTTTAATTTTTAGTTTTTTTAATTTTTAATTTTTAATTTTTAATTTTTAATTTTTAATTTTTAATTTTTAATTTTTAATTTTTAAGTTTTAATCATTAATTTTTAATTTTTAATTTTTAATTTTTAATTTTTAATTTTTAATTTTTAATTTTTTATTTTTAAATTTTTATTTTTAATTTTTAATTTTTAAGTTTTAATTTTTAATTTTTAATTTTTAATTTTTAATTCTTAATTTTTAATTTTTAATTTTTAATTTTTGATTTTTAATTATTAATTTTTAATTTATAATTTTTTATTTTTTATTTTTAATTTTTTAATTTTTATTTTTTAATTTTTAATTTTTAATTTTTAATTTTTAATTTTTAATTTTTAATTTTTAATTTTTAATTTTTAATTTTTAATTTTTAATTTTTAATTTTTAATTTTTAATTTTTAATTTTTAATTTTTAATTTTTAATTTTTAATTTTTAATTTTTAATTTTTAATTTTTAATTTTTAATTTTTAATTTTTAATTTTTAATTTATAATTTTTAATTTTTAATTTTTAATTTTTAATTTTTAATTTTTAATTTTTAATTTTTAATTTTTAATTTTTAATTTTTAATTTTTAATTTTTTATTTTTAATTTTTAATTTTTAATTTTTAATTTTTAATTTTTAATTTTTAATTTTTAATTTTTAATTTTTAATTTTTAATTTTTAATTTTTAATTTTTAATTTTTAATTTTTAATTTTTAATTATTAATTTTTAATTTTTAATTTTAACTTTTTAATTTTTAATTTTTAATTTTTAATTTTAAATTTTTAATTTTTAATTTTTAATTTTTAATTTTTAATTTTTAGTTTTTAATTTTTAATTTTTAATTTTTATTTTTTAATTTTTAATTTTTAATTTTTAATTTTTAACTTTTAATTTTTAGTTTTTAATTTTTAATTTTGAATTTTGGATTTGGAATTTTTAATTTTGAATTTTAAATTTTAAATTTTTAATTTTTAATTTTAATTTTAAATTTTTTATTTTGAATTTTGAATTCTGAATTTTGAATTTTGAATTTTATATATTACATTTTAATTTTTAATTTTTAATTTTTAAATTTTAATTTTTAATTTTTAATTTTTAATTTTTAATTTTTAATTTTTAATTTTTAATTTTTAATTTTTAATTTTTAATTTTAAATTTTTAATTTTTAATTTTTAATTTTTAATTTTTAGTTTTTAATTTTTAATTTTTAATTTTTAATTTTTAATTTTTAATTTTAATTTTTAATTTTTAATTTTTAATTTTTAATTTTTAATTTTTAATTTTTAATTTTTATGTTTTATGTTTTAATTTTTAATTTTTAATTTTTAATTTTTAATTTTTAATTTTTAATTTTTAATTTTTAATTTTTAATTTTTAATTTTTAATTTTTTAATTTTTAATTTTTAATTTTTAATTTTTAATTTTTAATTTTTAATTTTTAATTTTTATTTTTAATTTTTAATTTTTAATTTTTAATTTTTAATTTTTAATTTTTAATTTTTAATTTTTAATTTAAAATTTTTAATTTTTAATTTTTAATTTTTAATTTTTAAGTTTTAATTTTTAATTTTTAATTTTTAATTTTTAATTTTTAATTTTTAATTTTTAATTTTTAATTTTTAATTTTTAATGTTTAATGTTTAATTTTTAATTTTTAATTTTTAATTTTTAATTTTTAATTTTTAATTTTTAATTTTTAATTTTTAATTTTTAATTTTTAATTTTTAATTTTTAATTTTTAATTTTGAATTTTGAATTTTGAATTTAGAATTTTGAATTTTGTTGAATTTTGAATTTTGAATTTTGAATTTTGAATTTTGAATTTTGAATTTTGAATTTTGAATTTTGAATTTTGAATTTTGAATTTTGGAATTTGATTTTAATTTATAATTTTTAATTTTTAATTTTTAATTTATAATTTATAATTTATAATTTTTAATTTTTAATTTTTAATTTTTAATTTTTAATTTTTAAATTTTAATTTTTAATTTTTAATTCTTAATTTTTAATTTTTAATTATTAATTTTTAATTTTTAATTTTTTATTTTTAATTTTTAATTTTTAATTTTTAATTTTTAATTTTTAAATTTTAATTTTTAATTTTTAATTCTTAATTTTTAATTTTTAATTATTAATTTTTAATTTTTAATTTTTTATTTTTAATTTTTAATTTTTAATTTTTAATTTTTAATTTTTAATTTTTAATTTTTAATTTTTAATTTTTAATTTTTAATTTTTAATTTTTAATTTTTAATTTTTAATTTTTAATTTTTAATTTTTAATTTTTAATTTTTAATTTTTAATTTTTAATTTTTAATTTTTAATTTTTAATTTTTAATTTTTAATTTTTAATTTTTAATTTTTAATTTTTAATTTTTAATTTTTAATTTTTAATTTTTAATTTTTAATTTTTAATTTTTAATTTTTAATTTTTAATTTTTAATTTTTAATTTTTAATTTTTAATTTTTAATTTTTAATTTTTAATTTTTAATTTTTAATTCTTAATTTTTAATTTTTAATTATTAATTTTTAATTTTTAATTTTTTATTTTTAATTTTTAATTTTTAATTTTTAATTTTTAATTTTTAATTTTTAATTTTTAATTTTTAATTTTTAATTTTTAATTTTTAATTTTTAATTTTTAATTTTTAATTTTTAATTTTTAATTTTTAATTTTTAATTTTTAATTTTTAATTTTTAATTTTTAATTTTTAATTTTTAATTTTTAATTTTTTATTTTTAATTTTTATTTTTAATTTTTAATTTTTAATTTTTAATTTTTAATTTTTAATTTTTAATTTTAATTTCTAATTTTTAATTTTTAATTTTTAATTTTTAATTTTTAATTTTTAATTTTTAATTTTTAATTATTAATTTTTAATTTTTAATTTTTAATTTTTAGTTTTTAATTTTTAATTTTTAATTTTTATTTTTTAATTTTTAATTTTTAATTTTTAACTTTTAATTTTTAGTTTTTAATTTTTAATTTTGAATTTTTAATTTTTAATTTTTAATTTTTAATTTTTAATTTTTAATTTTTAATTTTTAATTATTAATTTTTAATTTTTAATTTTAACTTTTTAATTTTTAATTTTTAATTTTTAATTTTTAATTTTTAATTTTAAATTTTTAATTTTTAATTTTTAATTTTTAATTTTTAATTT
>CAVMKG010000009.1:10000-17500 GCA_963682025.1 Cordilura impudica
TAATTTTTAATTTTAAATTTTTAATTTTTAATTTTTAAATTTTAATTTTTAGTTTTTAATTTTTAATTTTTAATTTTTAATTTTTAATTTTTAATTTTTAATTTTTAATTTTTAATTTTTAATTTTTAATTTTTAATTTTTAATTTTTAATTTTTAATTTTTAATTTTTAATTTTTAATTTTTAATTTTTAATTTTTAATTTTTAATTTTTAATTTTTAATTTTTAATTTTTAATTTTTAATTTTTAATTTTTAATTTTTAATTTTTAATTTTTAATTTTTAATTTTTAATTTTTAATTTTTAATTTTTAATTTTAAATTTTTAATTTTTAATTTTTAATTTTTAATTATTAATTTTTAATTTTTAATTTTTAATTATTAATTTTTTTTTTTAATTTTTAATTTTTAATTTTTAATTTTTAATTTTTACTTTTTAATTTTTAATTTTTAATTTTAAATTTTTAATTTTTAATTTTTAATTTTTAATTTTAAATTTTTAATTTTTAATTTTTAATTTTTAATTTTTAATGTTTAATTTTTAATTTTTAATTTTTAATTTTTAATTTTTAATTTTTAATTTTTAATATTTAATTTTTAATTTTTAATTTTTAATTTTTAATTTTTAATTTTTAATTTTTAATTTTTAATTTTTAATTTTTAATTTTTAATTTTTAATTTTTAATTTTTAATTTTTAATTTTTAATTTTTAATTTTTAATTTTTAATTTTTAATTTTTAATTTTTAATTTTTAATTTTAATTTTTAATTTTTAATTTTTAATTTTTAATTTTTAATTTTTAATTTTTAATTTTTATTTTTTAATTTTTAATTTTTAATTTTTAATTTTTAATTTTTAATTTTTAATTTTTAATTTTTAATTTTTAATTTTTAATTTTTAATTTTTATTTTTTAATTTTTAATTTTTAATTTTTAATTTTTAATTTTTAATTTTTAATTTTTAATTTTTAATTTTTAATTTTTAATTTTTAATTTTTAATTTTTAATTTTTAATTTTTAATTTTTAATTTTTAATCTTAAATTTTAAATTTTTAATTTTTAATTTTTAATTTTTAATTTTTAAGTTTTAACTTTTAATTTTTAATTTTTAATTTTTAATTTTTAATTTTGTATTTTTAATATTTAATTTTGAATTTTGAATTTTGAATTTTTAATTTTGAATTTTGAATTTTGAATTTTGAATTTTTAATTTTTATTTTAAATTATAAATTTTTAATTTTGAATTTAGAATTTTAAATTTTAATTTTTAATTTTTAATTTTTAATTTTTAATTTTAATTTTTAATTTTTAATTTTTAATTTTTAAATTTTAATTTTTAATTTTTAGTTTTTAGTTTTTAATTTTTAATTTTTAATTTTTAATTTTTAATTTTTAATTTTTAAAATTTTTAATTTTTAATTTTTAAATTTTAATTTTTAATTTTTAATTTTTAATTCTTAATTTTAAATTTTTAATTTTTAATTTTTAATTTTTAATTTTTAATTTTTAATTTTTAAGTTTTAATTTTTAATTTTTAATTTTTAATTTTTAATTTTTAATTTTTAATTTTTAATTTTTAATTTTTAATTTTTAATTTTTAATTTTTAAGTTTTAATTTTTAATTTTTAATTTTTAATTTTTAATTTTTAATTTTTTATTTTTAATTTTTATTTTTAATTTTTAATTTTTAATTTTTATTTTTTAATTTTTAATTTTTAATTTTTAATTTTTAATATTTAATTTTTAATTTTTAATTTTTAATTTTTAATTTTTAATTTTTAATTTTTACTTTTTTATTTTTAGTTTTTAATTTTTAATTTTTAATTTTTAATTTTAATTCTTAATTTTTAATATTTAATTTTAATTTTTTAATTTTTAATTTTTAATTTTTAATTTTTAATTTTTAATTTTTAATTTTTAATTTTTAATTTTTAATTTTTAATTTTTAATTTTTAATTTTAATTTTTAATTTTTAATTTTTAATTTTTAATTTTTAATTTTTAATTTTTAATTTTTAATTTTTAATTTTTAATTTTTAATTTTTAATTTTTAATTTTTAATTTTTAATTTTTAATTTTTTATTTTTAATTTTTAATTTTTAATTTTTAATTTTTAATTTTTAATTTTTAATTTTTAATTTTTAATTTTTAATTTTTAATTTTTAATTTTTAATTTTTAATTTTTAATTTTTAATTTTTAATTTTTAATTTTTAATTTTTAATTTTTAATTTTTAATTTTTAATTTTTAATTTTTAATTTTTATTTTTAATTTTAAATTTTTAATTTAAAATTTTTAATTTTTAATTTTTAATTTTTAATTTTTAATTTTTAATTTTGTATTTTGAATATTTAATTTTGAATTTTGAATTTTAAATTTTTAATTTTTATTTTAAATTATAAATTTTGAATTTTGAATTTTGACTTTTCAATTTTGAATTTTGAATTTTGAATTTTGAATTTTGAATTTTGAATTTTGAATTTTGAATTTTGAATTTTGAATTTTGAATTTTGAATTTTAATTTTGAATTTTTAATTTTAATTTTTAATTTTTAATTTTTAATTTTTAATTTTTAATTTTTAATTTTTAATTTTTAATTTTTAATTTTTAATTTTTAATTTTTAATTCTTAATTTTTAATTTTTAACTTTTAATTTTTAATTTTTAATTTTTAATTTTTAATTTTTAATTTTTAATTTTTAATTTTTAATTTTTAATTTTTAATTTTTAATTTTTAATTTTTAATTTTTAATTTTTAATTTTTAATTTTTAATTTTTAATTTTTAATTTTAATTTTTAATTTTTAATTTTTAATTTTTAATTCTTAATTTTTAATTTTTAATTTTTAATTTTTAATTTTTAATTTTTAATTTTTAATTTTTAATTTTTAATTTTTAATTTTTAATTTTTAATTTTTAATTTTTAATTTTTAATTTTTAATTTTTAATTTTTAATTTTTAATTTTTAATTTTTAATTTTTAATTTTTAATTTTTAATTTTTAATTTTTAATTTTTAATTTTTAATTTTTAATTTTTAAGTTTTAATTTTTAATTTTTAATTTTTAATTTTTAATTTTTAATTTTTAATTTTTAATTTTTAATTTTTAATTTTTAATTTTTAATTTTTAATTTTTTATTTTTATTTTTTAATTTTTAATTTTAAATTTTTATTTTTTAATTTTTAATTTTTAATTTTTAATTTTTAATTTTTAATTTTTAATTTTTAATTTTTAATATTTAATTTTTAATTTTTAATTTTTAATTTTTAATTTTTAATTTTTACTTTTTAATTTTTAGTTTTTAATTTTTAATTTTTAATTTTTAATTTTTAATTTTTAATTTTTAATTTTAATTCTTAATTTTTAATATTTAATTTTAAATTTTTAATTTTTAATTTTTAATTTTTAATTTTTAATTTTTAATTTTTAATTTTTAATTTTTAATTTTTAATTTTTAATTTTTAATTTTTAATTTTTAATTCTTAATTTTTAATTTATAATTTTTAATTTTTATTTTTTAATTTTAAATTTTTAATTTTAAATTTTTAATTTTTAACTTTTAATTTTTAATTTTTAGTTTTTTATTTTTAATTTTGTATTTTGAATATTTAATTTTGAATTTTGAATTTTAAATTTTTAATTTTTATTTTAAATTATAAATTTTGAATTTTGAATTTTGAATTTTGAGTTTTCAATTTTGAATTTTGAATTTTGAATTTAGAATTTTGAATTTTGAATTTTGAATTTTGAATTTTAATTTTGAATTTTGAATTTTAAATTTTAATTTTTAATTTTAATTTTAATTTTTAATTTTTAATTTTTAATTTTTAATTTTTAATTTTTAATTTTTAATTTTTAATTTTTAATTTTTAATTTTTAATTTTTAATTTTTAATTCTTAATTTTTAATTTTTAATTTTTAATTTTTTATTTTTAATTTTTAATTTTTAATTTTTAATTTTTAATTTTTAATTTTTAATTTTTAATTTTTAATTTTTAATTTTTTATTTTTAATTTTTAATTTTTAATTTTTAATTTTTAATTTTTATTTTTTAATTTTTAATTTTTAATTTTTAATTTTTAATTTTTAATTTTTAATTTTTAATTTTTAATTTTTAATATTTAATTTTTAATTTTTAATTTTTAATTTTTAATTTTTAATTTTTAATTTTTAATTTTTAATTTTTAATTTTTAATTTTTAATTTTTAATTTTTAATTTTTAATTTTTAATGTTTAATTTTTAATTTTTAATTTTTAATTTTTAATTTTTAATTTTTACTTTTTAATTTTTAGTTTTTAAATTTTAATTTTTAATTTTTAATTTTAATTCTTAATTTTTAATATTTAATTTTAAATTTTTAATTTTTAATTTTTAATTTTTAATTTTTAATTTTTAATTTTTAATTTTTAATTTTTAATTTTTAATTTTTAATTTTTAATTTTTAATTTTTAATTTTTAATTTTTAATTTTTAATTTTTAATTTTTAATTTTTAATTTTTAATTTTTAATTTTTAATTTTTAATTTTTAATTTTTAATTTTTAATTTTTAATTTTTAATTTTTAATTTTTAATTTTTAATTTTTAATTTTTAATTTTTAATTTTTAATTTTTAATTTTTAATTTTTAATTTTTAATTTTTAATTTTTAATTTTTAATTTTTAATTTTTAATTTTTAATTTTTAATTTTTAATTTTTAATTTTTAATTTTTAATTTTTAATTTTTAATTTTTAATTTTTAATTTTTAATTTTTAATTTTTAATTTTTAATTTTTAATTTTTAATTTTTTAATTTTTAATTTTTAATTTTTAATTTATAATTTTTAATTTTTAATTTTAAATTTTTAATTTTAAATTTTTAATTTTTAATTTTTAACTTTTAATTTTTAATTTTTAGTTTTTAATTTTTAATTTTGTATTTTGAATATTTAATTTTGAATTTTGAATTTTAAATTTTTAATTTTTATTTTAATTTATAAATTTTGAATTTTGAATTTTGAGTTTTCAATTTTGAATTTTGAATTTTGAATTTTGAATTTTGAATTTTGAATTTTGAATTTTGAATTTTGAATTTTGAATTTTGAATTTTGAATTTTGAATTTTGAATTTTGAATTTTGAATTTTGAATTTTGAATTTTGAATTTGAATTTTGAATTTTGAATTTAGAATTTGAATTTTGAATTTGAATTTTGAATTTTGAATTTTAATTTTGAATTTTGAATTTTGAATTTTGAATTTTGAATTTTAAATTTTAATTTTTAATTTTTAATTTAATTTTAATTTTTAATTTTTAATTTTTAATTTTTAATTTTTAATTTTTAATTTTTAATTTTTAATTTTTAATTTTTAATTTTTAAATTTAAATTTTTAATTTTTAATTTTTAATTTTTAATTCTTAATTTTTAATTTTTAATTTTTAATTTTTAATTTTTAATTATTATTTTTTAATTTTTTATTTTTAATTTTTAATTTTTAATTTTTAATTTTAAATTTTAAATTTTTAATTTTTATTTTTAATTTTTAATTTTTAATTTTTAATTTTTAATTTTTAATTTTTAATTTTTAATTTTTAATTTTTAATTTTTAATTTTTAATTTTTAATTTTTAATTTTTAATTTTTAATTTTTAATATTTAATTTTTAATTTTTAATTTTTAATTTTTAATTTTTAATTTTTAATTTTTAATTTTTAATTTTAAATTTTTAATTTTTAATTTTTAATTTTTACTTTTTAATTTTTAGTTTTTAATTTTTAATTTTTAATTTTTAATTTTTAATTTTTAATTTTTAATTTTAATTCTTAATTTTTTAATATTTAATTTAAATTTTTAATTTTTAATTTTTAATTTTTAATTTTTAATTTTTAATTTTCAATTTTTAATTTTTAATTTTTACTTTTTAATTTTTAGTTTTTAATTTTTAATTTTTAATTTTTAATTTTTAATTTTTAATTTTTAGTTTTTTATTTTTAATTTTGTATTTTGAATATTTAATTTTGAATTTTGAATTTTAAATTTTTAATTTTTATTTTAAATTATAAATTTTGAATTTTGAATTTTGAATTTTGAGTTTTCAATTTTGAATTTTGAATTTTGAATTTTGAATTTTGAATTTTGAATTTTGAATTTTGAATTTTAATTTTGAATTTTGAATTTTAAATTTTAATTTTTATTTTAATTTTAATTTTTAATTTTTAATTTTTAATTTTTAATTTTTAATTTTTAATTTTTAATTTTTAATTTTTAATTTTTAATTTTTAATTCTTAATTTTTAATTTTTAATTTTTAATTTTATTTTAATTTTTAATTTTTAATTTTTAATTTTTAATTTTTAATTTTTAATTTTTAATTTTAATTTTTAATTTTTAATTTTTAATTTTTAATTTTTTATTTTTAATTTTTAATTTTTAATTTTTAATTTTTAATTTTTAATTTTTTAATTTTTAATTTTTAATTTTTAATTTTTAATTTTTAATTTTTAATATTTAATTTTTAATTTTTAATTTTTAATTTTTAATTTTTAATTTTTAATTTTTAATTTTTAATTTTTAATTTTTAATTTTTAATTTTTAATTTTTAATTTTTAATTTTTAATTTTTAATTTTTAATTTTTAATTTTTAATTTTTAATTTTTAATTTTTAATGTTTAATTTTTAATTTTTAATTTTTAATTTTTAATTTTTAATTTTTACTTTTTAATTTTTGTTTTTAAATTTTAATTTTTAATTTTTAATTTTAATTCTTAATTTTTAATATTTAATTTTAAATTTTTAATTTTTAATTTTTAATTTTTAATTTTTAATTTTTAATTTTTAATTTTTAATTTTTAATTTTTAATTTTTAATTTTTAATTTTTAATTTTTAATTTTTAATTTTTAATTTTTAATTTTTAATTTTTAATTTTTAATTTTTAATTTTTAATTTTTAATTTTTAATTTTTAATTTTTAATTTTTAATTTTTAATTTTTAATTTTTAATTTTTAATTTTTAATTTTTAATTTTTAATTTTTAATTTTTTAATTTTTAATTTTTAATTTTTAATTTTTAATTTTTAATTTTTAATTTTTAATTTTTAATTTTTAATTTTTAATTTTTAATTTTTAATTTATAATTTTTAATTTTTAATTTTAAATTTTTAATTTTAAATTTTTAATTTTTAATTTTTAACTTTTAATTTTTAATTTTTAGTTTTTAATTTTTAATTTTGTATTTTGAATATTTAATTTTGAATTTTGAATTTTAAATTTTTAATTTTTATTTTAATTTATAAATTTTGAATTTTGAATTTTGAGTTTTCAATTTTGAATTTTGAATTTTGAATTTTGAATTTTGAATTTTGAATTTTGAATTTTGAATTTTGAATTTTGAATTTTGAATTTTGAATTTTGAATTTTGAATTTTGAATTTTGAATTTTGAATTTTGAATTTTGAATTTTGAATTTTGAATTTTGAATTTAGAATTTTGAATTTTGAATTTTGAATTTTGAATTTTGAATTTTAATTTTGAATTTTG
>CAVMKG010000009.1:22500-25000 GCA_963682025.1 Cordilura impudica
TTTTAATTTTTAATTTTTAATTTTTAATTTTTAATTTTTAGTTTTTAGTTTTTAATTTTTAATTTTTAATTTTTAATTTTTAATTTTTAATTTTTAATTTTTAATATTTTAATTTTTAATTTTTAATTTTTAATTTTTAATTTTTAATTTTTAATTTTTAATTTTTAATTTTTAATTTTTAATTTTTAATTTTTAATTTTTAATTTTTAATTTTTAATTTGTAACTTTTAATTTTTAATTTTTAATTTTTAATTTTAAATTTTTAGTTTTAAATTTTTAATTTTGTATTTTGAATATTTAATTTTGAATTTTAAATTTTTAATTTTTATTTTAAATTATAAATTTTTAATTTTGGATTTTGAATTTTGAATTTTGAATTTTAAATTTTAAATTTTAATTTTTAATTTTTAATTTTTAATTTTTAATTTTTAATTTTTAATTTTAATTTTAATTTTAATTTTAATTTTAATTTTAATTTTAATTTTAATTTTAATTTTAATTTTAATTTTAATTTTAATTTTAATTTTAATTTTAATTTTAATTTTAATTTTTAATTTTTTAATTTTTAATTTTTAATTTTTAATTTTTAATTTTTAATTTTTAATTTTTAATTTTTAATTTTTAATTTTTAATTTTTAATTTTCAATTTTTAATTTTTAATTTTTAATTTTTAATTTTTAATTTTTAATTTTTAATTTTTAATTTTTTAATTTTTAATTTTTAATTTTTAATTTTTAATTTTTAATTTTTAATTTTTAATTTTTAATTTTTAATTTTTAATTTTTAATTTTTAATTTTTAATTTTTAATTTTTAATTTTTAATTTTTAATTTTTAATTTTTAATTTTTAATTTTTAATTTTTAATTTTTAATTTTTAATTTTTAATTTTTAATTTTTAATTTTTAATTTTTAATTTTTAAATTTTAATTTTTAATTTTTAATTTTTAATTTTTAATTTTTAATTTTTAATTTTTAAATTTTAATTTTTAATTTTTAATTTTTAATTTTTAATTTTTAATTTTTAATTTTTAATTTTTAATTTTTAATTTTTAATTTTTAATTTTTAAATTTTAATTTTTAATTTTTAATTTTTAATTTTTAATTTTTAATTTTTAATTTTTAATTTTTAATTTTTAATTTTTAATTTTTAATTTTTAATTTTTAATTTTTAATTTTTAATTTTTAATTTTTAATTTTTAATTTTTAATTTTTAATTTTTAATTTTTAATTTTTAATTTTTAATTTTTAATTTTTAATTTTTAATTTTTAATTTTTAATTTTTAATTTTTAATTTTTAATTTTTAATTTTTAATTTTTAATTTTTAATTTTTAATTTTTAATTTTTAATTTTTAATTTTTAATTTTTAATTTTTAATTTTTAATTTTCAATTTTTAATTTTTAATTTTTAATTTTTAATTTTTATTTTTAATTTTTAATTTTTAATTTTTAATTTTTAATTTTTAATTTTTTATTTTTAATTTTTAATTTTTAATTTTTAATTTTTAATTTTTAATTTTTAGTTTTTAGTTTTTAATTTTTAATTTTTTATTTTTAATTTTTAATTTTTAATTTTTAATTTTAATTTTAATTTTTAATTTTTAATTTTTAATTTTTAATTTTTAATTTTTAATTTTTAATTTTTAATTTTTAATTTTTAATTTTTAATTTTTAATTTTTAATTTTTTATTTTTAATTTTTAATTTTTAATTTTTGATTTTTAATTTTTAATTTTTAATTTTTAATTTTTAATTTTTAATTTTTCATTTTTAATTTTTAATTTTTAATTTTAATTTTTAATTTTTAATTTTAAATTTTTAATTTTAAATTTTTAATTTTAATTTTAAATTTTTAACTTTTAGTTTTTAATTTTTAGTTTTTAATTTTTAATTTTTAATTTTTAATTTTTAATTTTTAATTTTTAATTTTTAATTTTTAATTTTGTATTTTGAATATTTAATTTTGAATTTTGAATTTTAAATTTTTAATTTTATTTTAAATTAATTTTTGATTTTTAATTTTTAATTTTTAATATTTAATTTTTAATTTTTAATTTTTAATTTTTAATTTTTAATTTTTAATTTTTAATTTTTAATTTTTAATTTTTAATTTTTAATTTTTAATTTTTAATTTTTAATTTTTAATTTTTAATTTTTAATTTTTAATTTTTAATTTTTAATTTTTAATTTTTAATTTTTAATTTTTAATTTTTAATTTTTAATTTTTAATTTTTAATTTTTAATTTTTAATTTTTAATTTTTAATTTTTAATTTTTAATTTTTAATTTTTAATTTTTAATTTTTAATTTTTAATTTTTAATTTTTAATTTTTAATTTTTAATTTTTAATTTTTAATTTTTAATTTTTAATTTTTAATTTTTAATTTTTAATTTTTAATTTTTAATTTTTAATTTTTAATTTTTAATTTTTAATTTTTAATTTTTAATTTTTAATTTTTAATTTTTAATTTTTAATTTTTAATTTTTAATTTTTAATTTTTAAT
>CAVMKG010000009.1:32500-44843 GCA_963682025.1 Cordilura impudica
ATTTTTAATTTTTAATTTTTAATTTTTAATTTTTAATTTTTAATTTTTAATTTTTAATTTTTAATTTTTAATTTTTAATTTTTAATTTTTAATTTTTAATTTTTAATTTTTAATTTTTAATTTTTAATTTTTAATTTTTAATTTTTAATTTTTAATTTTTAATTTTTAATTTTTAATTTTTAATTTTTAATTTTTAATTTTTAATTTTTAATTTTTAATTTTTAATTTTTAATTTTTAATTTTTAATTTTTAATTTTTAATTTTTAATTTTTTATTTTTAATTTTTAATTTTTAATTTTTTATTTTTAATTTTTAATTTTTAATTTTTAATTTTTAATTTTTAATTTTTAATTTTTAATTTTTAATTTTTAATTTTTAATTTTAATTTTTAATTTATAATTTATAATTTTTAATTTTTAATTTTTAATTTTTAATTTTTAATTTTTAATTTTTAATTTTTAATTTTTAATTTTAAATTTTTAATTTTAATTTTAAATTTTTAACTTTTAGTTTTTAATTTTTTAATTTTTAATTTTTAATTTTTAATTTTTAATTTTTAATTTTTAATTTTTAATTTTTAATTTTTAATTTTTAATTTTTAATTTTTAATTTTTAATTTTTTATTTTTAATTTTTAATTTTTAATTTTGTATTTTGAATATATAATTTTGAATTTTGAATTTTAAATTTTTAATTTTTATTTTAAATTAATTTTTGTATTTTAAATTAATTTTGATTTTTAATTTTTAATTTTTAATTTTTAATTTTTAATTTTTAATTTTTAATTTTTAATTTTTAATTTTTAATTTTTAATTTTTAATTTTTAATTTTTAATTTTTAATTTTTAATTTTTAATTTTTAATTTTTAATTTTTAATTTTTAATTTTTAATTTTTAATTTTTAATTTTTAATTTTTAATTTTTAATTTTTAATTTTTAATTTTTAATTTTAATTTTTAATTTTTAATTTTTAATTTTTAATTTTTAATTTTTAATTTTTAATTTTTAATTTTAATTTTTAATTTTTAAATTTTAATTTTTAATTTTTAATTTTTAATTTTTAATTTTTAATTTTTAATTTTTTAATTTTTAATTTTTAATTTTTAATTTTTAATTTTTAATTTTTAATTTTTAATTTTAATTTTTAATTTTTAATTTTAATTTTTAATTTTTAATTTTTAATTTTTAATTTTTAATTTTTAATTTTTAATTTTTAATTTTTAATTTTTAATTTTTAATTTTTAATTTTTAATTTTTAATTTTTAATTTTTTAATTTTTAATTTTTAATTTTTAATTTTTAATTTTTAATTTTTAATTTTTATTTTTATTTTTTAATTTTTAATTTTTAATTTTTAATTTTTAATTTTTAATTTTTAATTTTTAATTTTTAATTTTTAATTTTTTAATTTTTAATTTTTAATTTTTAATTTTTAATTTTTAATTTTTAATTTTTAATTTTTAATTTTTAATTTTTAATTTTTAATTTTTAATTTTTAATTTTTAATTTTTAATTTTTAATTTTTAATTTTTAATTTTTAATTTTTAATTTTTAATTTTTAATTTTTAATTTTTAATTTTTAATTTTTAATTTTTAATTTTTAATTTTTAATTTTTAATTTTTAATTTTTAATTTTTAATTTTTAATTTTTAATTTTTAATTTTTAATTTTTAATTTTTAATTTTTAATTTTAATTTTTAATTTTTAATTTTTAACTTTTAATTTTTAATTTTTAATTTTTAATTTTTAATTTTTAATTTTTAATTTTTAATTTTTAATTTTTAATTTTTAATTTTTAATTTTTAATTTTAATTTTTAATTTTTAATTTTTAATTTTTAATTTTTAATTTTTAATTTTTAATTTTTAATTTTTAATTTTTAATTTTTAATTTTTAATTTTAATTTTTAATTTTTAACTTTAATTTTTAATTTTTAATTTTTAATTTTTAATTTTTAATTTTTAATTTTTAATTTTTAATTTTTAATTTTTAATTTTTAATTTTTAATTTTTAATTTTTAATTTTTAATTTTTAATTTTTAATTTTTAATTTTTAATTTTTAATTTTTAATTTTTAATTTTTAATTTTTAATTTTTAATTTTTAATTTTTAATTTTTAATTTTTAATTTTTAATTTTTAATTTTAATTTTTAATTTTTAATTTTTAATTTTTAATTTTTAATTTTTAATTTTTAATTTTTAATTTTTAATTTTTAATTTTTAATTTTTAATTTTTAATTTTTAATTTTTAATTTTTAATTTTTAATTTTTAATTTTTAATTTTTAATTATTAATTTTTAATTTTTAATTTTTAAATTTTAATTTTTAATTTTTAATTTTTAATTTTTAAATTTTAATTTTTAATTTCTAGTTTTTAATTTTTAATTTTTAATTTTTAATTTTTAATTTTTATTTTTTAATTTTTAATTTTTAATTTTTAATTTTTAATTTTTAATTTTTAATTTTTAATTTTTAATTTTTAATTTTTAATTTTTAATTTTTAATTTTTAATTTTTAATTTTTAATTTTTAATTTTTAATTTTTAATTTTTAATTTTTAATTTTTAATTTTTAATTTTTAATTTTTAATTTTTAATTTTTAATTTTTAATTTTTAATTTTTAATTTTTAATTTTTAATTTTTAATTTTTAATTTTTAATTTTTAATTCTTAATTTTTAATTTTTAATTTTTAATTATTATTTTTAATTTTTTATTTTTAATTTTTAATTTTTAATTTTTAATTTTAAATTTTTAATTTTTATTTTTTAATTTTTAATTTTTAATTTTTAATTTTTAATTTTTAATTTTTAATTTTTAATTTTTAATATTTAATTTTTAATTTTTAATTTTTAATTTTTAATTTTTAATTTTTAATTTTTAATTTTTAATTTTTAATTTTTAATTTTAAATTTTTAATTTTTAATTTTCAATTTTTAATTTTTAATTTTTAATTTTTACTTTTTAATTTTTAATTTTTAATTTTTAATTTTTAATTTTTAATTTTTAATTTTTAATTTTAATTCTTAATTTTTAATATTTAATTTTAAATTTTTAATTTTTAATTTTTAATTTTTAATTTTTAATTTTTAATTTTTAATTTTTAATTTTTAATTTTTAATTTTTAATTTTTAATTTTTAATTTTTAATTTTTAATTTTAATTTTTAATTTTTAATTTTTAATTTTTAGTTTTTAATTTTTAATTTTTAATTTTTAATTTTTAATTTTTAATTTTTAATTTTTAATTTTTAATTTTTAATTTTTAATTTTTAATTTTTAATTTTTAATTTTTAATTTTTAATTTTTAATTTTTAATATATAATTTATAATTTTTAATTTTTAATTTTTAATTTTTAATTTTTAATTTTTAATTTTTAATTTTTAATTTTTAATTTTTAATTTTTAATTTTTAATTTTTAATTTTTAATTTTTAATTTTTAATTTTTAATTTTTAATTTTTAATTTTTAATTTTTAATTTTTAATTTTTAATTTTTAATTTTTAATTATTAATTTTTAATTTTTAATTTTTAATTTTTAATTTTTAATTTTTAATTTTTAATTTTTAATTTTTTATTTTTAATTTTTAATTTTTAATTTTTAATTTTTAATTTTTAATTTTTAATTTTTAATTTCTAATTTTTAATTTTTAATTTTAAATTTTTAATTTTTATTTTTTAATTTTTAATTTTTAATTTTAAATTTTTAATTTTTAATTTTTAATTTTTAATTTTTAACTTTTAATTTTTAATTTATAGTTTTTAATTTTTAATTTTTAATTTTTAATTTTTAATTTTTAATTTTTAATTTTTAATTTTTAATTTTTAATTTTTAATTTTTAATTTTTAATTTTTAATTTTTAATTTTGTATTTTGAATATTTAATTTTGAATTTTGCATTTTAAATTTTTAATTTTTATTTTAAATTATAAATTTTTAATTTTTAATTTTGAATTTTGAATTTTGAATTTTGAATTTTGATTTTTGAATTTTGAATTTTGAATTTTGAATTTTGAATTTTGAATTTTGAATTTTTAATTTTAGTTTTTAGTTTTTAATTTTTAATTTTTAATTTTTATTTTAATTTTAATTTTTAATTTTTAATTTTTAATTTTTAATTTTTAATTTTTAATTTTTAATTTTTAATTTTTAATTTTTAATTTTCAATTTTTAATTTTTAATTTTTAATTTTTAATTTTTAATTTTTAATTTTTAATTTTTAATTTTTAATTTTTAATTTTTAATTTTTAATTTTAATTTTAATTTTTAATTTTTAATTTTTAATTTTTAATTTTTAATTTTTAATTTTTAATTTTTAATTTTTAATTTTTAATTTTTAATTTTTAATTTTTAATTTTTAATTTTTAATTTTTAATTTTTAATTTTTAATTTTTAATTTTTTAATTTTTAATTTTTAATTTTTAATTTTTAATTTTTAATTTTTAATTTTTAATTTTTAATTTTAATTTTTAATTTTTAATTTTTAATTTTTAATTTTTAATTTTTAATTTTTAATTTTTAATTTTTAATTTTTAATTTTTAATTTTTAATTTTTAATTTTTAATTTTTAATTATTAATTTTTAATTTTTAATTTTTAATTTTTAAATTTTAATTTTTAATTTTTTATTTTTAATTTTTAATTTTTAATTTTTAATTTTTAATTTTTAATTTTAATTTTAATTTTTAATTTTTAATTTTTAATTTTTAATTTTTAATTTTTGATTTTTAATTTTTAATTTTTAATTTTTAATTTTTAATTTTTAATTTTAATTTTTAATTTTTAATTTTTAATTTTTTATTTTTTATTTTTAATTTTTAATTTTTAATTTTTAATTTTTAATTTTTAATTTTTAATTTATAATTTATTATTTACAATTTATAATTTTTAATTTTAATTTTTAATTTTTAATTTTTTGTTTTTAATTTTTAATTTTTAATTTTAATTTTTAATTTTCTAATTTTTAATTTTTACTTTCTATTTTTAATTTCTAATTTTTAATTTTTAGTTTTTAGTTTTTAATTTTTAATTTTTAATTTTTAATTTTTAATTTTTAATTTTTAATTTTTAATTTTTAATTTTTAATTTTTAATTTTTAATTTTTAATTTTTAATTTTTAATTTTTAATTTTTAATTTTTAATTTTTAATTTTTATTTTTAATTTTTAATTTTTAATTTTTAATTTTAATTTTTAATTTTAATTTTTAATTTTTAATTTTTAATTTTTAATTTTTAATTTTTAATTTTAATTTTTAATTTTTAATTTTTAATTTTTAATTTTTAATTTTTAATTTTTAATTTTTAATTTTTAATTTTTAATTTTTAATTTTTTATTTTTAATTTTTAATTTTTAATTTTTGATTTTTAATTTTTAATTTTTAATTTTTAATTTTTAATTTTTAATTTTTAATTTTAATTTTTAATTTATAATTTATAATTTTTAATTTTTAATTTTTAATTTTTAATTTTTAATTTTAAATTTTTAATTTTTAATTTTAATTTTAAATTTTTAACTTTTAGTTTTTAATTTTTAGTTTTTAATTTTTAATTTTTAATTTTTAATTTTTAATTTTTAATTTTTAATTTTTAATTTTTAATTTTTAATTTTTAATTTTTAATTTTTAATTTTTAATTTTTAATTTTTAATTTTGTATGTTGAATATTTAATTTTGAATTTTGAATTTTAAATTTTTAATTTTTATTTTAAATTAATTTTTGATTTTTAATTTTTAATTTTTAATTTTTAATTTTTAATTTTTAATTTTTAATTTTTAATTTTTAATTTTTAATTTTTAATTTTTAATTTTTAATTTTTAATTTTTAATTTTTAATTTTTAATTTTTAATTTTTAATTTTTAATTTTTAATTTTTTTAATTTTTAATTTTTAATTTTTAATTTTTAATTTTTAATTTTTAATTTTTAATTTTTTAATTTTTAATTTTTAATTTTTAATTTTTAATTTTTAATTTTTAATTTTTAATTTTTAATTTTTAATTTTTAATTTTTAATTTTTAATTTTTAATTTTTTAATTTTTAATTTTTAATTTTTAATTTTTAATTTTTAATTTTTAATTTTTAATTTTTAATTTTTAATTTTTAATTTTTAATTTTTAATTTTTAATTTTTAATTTTTAATTTTTAATTTTTAATTTTTAATTTTTAATTTTTAATTTTTAATTTTTAATTTTTAATTTTTTAATTTTTAATTTTTAATTTTTAATTTTTAATTTTTAATTTTTAATTTTTAATTTTTAATTTTTAATTTTTAATTTTTAATTTTTAATTTTTAATTTTTAATTTTTAATTTTTAATTTTTAATTTTTAATTTTTTAATTTTTAATTTTTAATTTTTAATTTTTAATTTTTAATTTTTAATTTTTAATTTTTAATTTTTAATTTTTAATTTTTAATTTTTAATTTTTAATTTTTAATTTTTAATTTTTAATTTTTAATTTTTAATTTTTAATTTTTAATTTTTAATTTTTAATTTTTAATTTTTAATTTTTAATTTTTAATTTTTAATTTTTAATTTTTAATTTTTAATTTTTAATTTTTAATTTTAATTTTTAATTTTTAATTTTTAATTTTTAATTTTTAATTTTTAATTTTTAATTTTTAATTTTTAATTTTTGATTTCAATTTTAATTTTTAATTTTTAATTTTTAATTTTTAATTTTTAATTTTTAATTTTTAATTTTTAATTTTTAATTTTTAATTTTTAATTTTTAATTTTTAATTTTAATTTTTAATTTTTAATTTTTAATTTTTAATTTTTAATTTTTAATTTTTAATTTTTAATTTTTAATTTTTAATTTTTAATTTTTAATTTTTAATTTTTAATTTTTAATTCTTAATTTTTAATTTTTAATTTTTAATTTTTAATTTTTAATTTTTAATTTTTAATTTTTAATTTTTAATTTTTAATTTTTAATTTTTAATTTTTAATTTTTAATTTTTAATTTTTAATTTTTAATTTTTAATTTTTAATTTTTAATTTTTAATTTTTAATTTTTAACTTTAATTTTTAATTTTTAATTTTTAATTTTTAATTTTTAATATTTAATTTTTAATTTTTAATTTTTAATTTTTAATTTTTAATTTTTAATTTTTAATTTTTAATTTTTAATTTTTAATTTTTAATTTTTAATTTTTAATTTTTAATTTTTAATTTTTAATTTTTAATTTTTAATTTTTAATTTTTAATTTTTAATTTTTAATTTTTAATTTTTAATTTTTAATTTTTAATTTTTAATTTTTAATTTTTAATTTTTAATTTTTAATTTTTAATTTTTAATTTTTAATTTTTAATTTTTAATTTTTAATTTTAATTTATAATTTTTAATTTTTAATTTTTAATTTTAATTTTTAATTTTTAATTTTTAATTTTTAATTTTTAATTTTTAATTTTTAATTTTTAATTTTTAATTTTAATTATTAATTTTTAATTTTTAATTTTAATTTTTAATTTTTAATTTTTAATTATTAATTTTTAAATTTTAAATTTTAATTTTTAATTTTTAATTTTTAATTTTTAATTTTTAATTTTTAATTTTTAATTTTTAATTTTTAATTTTTAATTTTTAATTTTTAATTTTTAATTTTTAATTATTAATTTTTAATTTTTAATTTTTAATTTTTAATTTAATTTTTACTTTTTAATTTTTAATTTTTAATTTTTAATTTTTAATTTTTAATTTTTAATTTTTAATTTTTAATTTTTAATTTTTAATTTTTAATTTTTAATTTTTAATTTTTAATTTTTAATTTTTAATTTTTAATTTTTAATTTTTAATTTTTAATTTTTAATTTTTAATTTTTAATTTTTAATTTTTTAATTTTTAATTTTTAATTTTTAATTTTTAATTTTTAATTTTTAATTTTTAATTTTTAATTTTTAATTTTTAATTTTTAATTTTTAATTTTTAATTTTTAATTTTTAATTTTTAATTTTTAATTTTTAATTTTTAATTTATAATTTTTAATTTTTAATTTTTAATTTTTAATTTTTAATTTTTAATTTTTAATTTTTAATTTTTAATTTTTGATTTTTAATTTTTAATTTTTAATTTTTAATTTTTAATTTTTAATTTTTAATTTTTAATTTTTAATTTATAATTTTTAATTTTTAATTTTTAATTTTTAATTTTTAATTTTAAATTTTTAATTTTAAATTTTTAATTTTAATTTTAAATTTTTAACTTTTAATTTTTAATTTTTAGTTTTTAATTTTTAATTTTTAATTTTTAATTTTTAATTTTTAATTTTTAATTTTTAATTTTTAATTTTTAATTTTTAATTTTTAATTTTTAATTTTTAATTTTTAATTTTGTATTTTGAATATTTAATTTTGAATTTTGATTTTAAATTTTTAATTTTTATTTTAAATTAATTTTTGATTTTAATTTTTAATTTTTAATTTTTAATTTTTAATTTTTAATTTTTAATTTTTAATTTTTAATTTTTAATTTTTAATTTTTAATTTTTAATTTTTAATTTTTAATTTTTAATTTTTAATTTTTAATTTTTAATTTTTAATTTTTAATTTTTAATTTTTAATTTTTAATTTTTAATTTTTAATTTTTAATTTTTAATTTTTAATTTTTAAATTTAATTTTTAATTTTTAATTTTTAATTTTTAATTTTTAATTTTTAATTTTTAATTTTTAATTTTTAATTTTTAATTTTTAATTTTTAATTTTTAATTTTTAATTTTTAATTTTTAATTTTTAATTTTTAATTTTTAATTTTAAATTTTTAATTTTAATTTTAAATTTTTAACTTTTAATTTTTAATTTTTAGTTTTTAATTTTTAATATTTAATTTTTAATTTTTAATTTTTAATTTTTAATTTTTAATTTTGTATTTTGAATATTTAATTTTGAATTTTGAATTTTAAATTTTTAATTTTTAATTTTTGATTTTTAATTTTTAATTTAATTTTAATTTTTAATTTTTAATTTTTAATTTTTAATTTTTAATTTTTAATTTTTAATTTTTAATTTTTAATTTTTAATTTTTAATTTTTAATTTTTAATTTTTAATTTTTAATTTTTAATTTTTAATTTTTAATTTTTAATTTTTAATTTTTAATTTTTAATTTTTAATTTTTAATTTTTAATTTTTAATTTTTAATTTTTAATTTTTAATTTTTAATTTTTTAATTTTTAATTTTTAATTTTTAATTTTTAATTTTTAATTTTTAATTTTTAATTTTTTAATTTTTAATTTTTAATTTTTAATTTTTAATTTTTAATTTTTAATTTTTAATTTTTAATTTTTAATTTTTAATTTTTTAATTTTTAATTTTAATTTTTAATTTTTAATTTTTAATTTTTAATTTTTAATTTTTAATTTTTAATTTTTAATTTTTAATTTTTAATTTTTAATTTTTAATTTTTAATTTTTAATTTTTAATTTTTAATTTTTAATTTTTAATTTTTAATTTTTAATTTTTAATTTTTAATTTTTAATTTTTAATTTTTAATTTTTAATTTTTAATTTTTAATTTTTAATTTTTAATTTTTAATTTTTAATTTTTAATTTTTAATTTTTAATTTTTAATTTTTAATTTTTAATTTTTAATTTTTAATTTTTAATTTTTAATTTTTAATTTTTAATTTTTAATTTTTAATTTTTAATTTTTAATTTTTAATTTTTAATTTTCAATTTTTAATTTTTAATTTTTAATTTTTAATTTTTAATTTTTAATTTTTAATTTTTAATTTTTAATTTTTAATTTATAATTTTTAATTTTTAATTTTTAATTTTTAATTTTTAATTTTTAATTTTTAATTTTTAATTTTTAATTTTAAAATTTTAATTTTTAATTTTTAATTTTTAATTTTTAATTTTTAATTTTTAATTTTTAATTTTTAATTTTTAATTTTTAATTTTTAATTTTTAATTTTTAATTTTTAATTTTTAATTTTTAATTTTTAATTTTTAATTTTTAATTTTTAATTTTTAATTTTTAATTTTTAATTTTTAATTTTTAATTTTTAATTTTTAATTTTTAATTTTTAATTTTTAATTTTTAATTTTTAATTTTAATTTTTATTTTTAATTTTTAATTTTTAATTTTTAATTTTTAAATTTTAATTTTTAATTTTTAATTTTTAATTTTTAATTTTTAATTTTTAATTTTTAATTTTTAATTTTGTATTTTGAATATTTAATTTTGAATTTTGATTTTTAAATTTTTAATTTTTATTTTAAATTAATTTTTGATTTTAATTTTTAATTTTTAATTTTTAATTTTTAATTTTTAATTTTTAATTTTTAATTTTTAATTTTTAATTTTTAATATTTAATTTTTAATTTTTAAGTTTTAAGTTTTAATTTTTAAATTTTAATTTTTAATTTTTAATTTTTAATTTTGTATTTTGAATATTTAATTTTGAATTTTGATTTTAAATTTTTAATTTTTATTTTAAATTAATTTTTGATTTTAATTTTTAATTTTTAATTTTTAATTTTTAATTTTTAATTTTTAATTTTTAATTTTTAATTTTTAATTTTTAATTTTTAATTTTTAATTTTTAATTTTTAATTTTTAATTTTTAATTTTTAATTTTTAATTTTTAATTTTTAATTTTTAATTTTTAATTTTTAATTTTTAATTTTTAATTTTTAATTTTTAATTTTTAATTTTTAATTTTTTTATTTTAATTTTTAATTTTTAATTTTTAATTTTTAATTTTTAATTTTTAATTTTTAATTTTTAATTTTTTAATTTTTAATTTTTAATTTTTAATTTTTAATTTTTAATTTTTAATTTTAATTTTTAATTTTTAATTTTAAATTTTTAATTTTAATTTTAAATTTTTAACTTTTAATTTTTAATTTTTAGTTTTTAATTTTTAATATTTAATTTTTAATTTTTAATTTTTAATTTTTAATTTTTAATTTTGTATTTTGAATATTTAATTTTGAATTTTGAATTTTAAATTTTTAATTTTTAATTTTGATTTTTAATTTTTAATTTTTAATTTTTAATTTTTAATTTTTAATTTTTAATTTTTAATTTTTAATTTTTAATTTTTAATTTTTAATTTTTAATTTTTAATTTTTAATTTTTAATTTTTAATTTTTAATTTTTAATTTTTAATTTTTAATTTTTAATTTTTATTTTTAATTTTTAATTTTTAATTTTTAATTTTTAATTTTTAATTTTTAATTTTTAATTTTTAATTTTTAATTTTTAATTTTAATTTTTAATTTTTAATTTTTAATTTTTAATTTTTAATTTTTAATTTTTAATTTTTAATTTTTAATTTTTAATTTTTAATTTTTAATTTTTAATTTTTAATTTTTAATTTTTAATTTTTAATTTTTAATTTTTAATTTTTAATTTTTAATTTTTAATTTTTAATTTTTAATTTTTAATTTTTAATTTTTAATTTTTAATTTTTAATTTTTAATTTTTAATTTTTAATTTTTAATTTTTAATTTTTAATTTTTAATTTTTAATTTTAATTTTTAATTTTTAATTTTTAATTTTTAATTTTTAATTTTTAATTTTTAATTTTTAATTTTTAATTTTTAATTTTTAATTTTTAATTTTTAATTTTTAATTTTTAATTTTTAATTTTTAATTTTTAATTTTTAATTTTTAATTTTTAATTTTTAATTTTTAATTTTTAATTTTTAATTTTTAATTTTTAATTTTTAATTTTTAATTTTTAATTTTTAATTTTCAATTTTTAATTTTTAATTTTTAATTTTTAATTTTTAATTTTTAATTTTTAATTTTAATTTTTAATTTTTAATTTATAATTTTTAATTTTTAATTTTTAATTTTTAATTTTTAATTTTTAATTTTTAATTTTTAATTTTAAATTTTAATTTTTAATTTTTAATTTTTAATTTTTAATTTTTAATTTTTAATTTTTAATTTTTAATTTTTAATTTTTAATTTTAATTTTTAATTTTTAATTTTTAATTTTTAATTTTTAATTTTTAATTTTTAATTTTTAATTTTTAATTTTTAATTTTAATTTTTAATTTTTAATTTTTAATTTTTAATTTTTAATTTTTAATTTTTAATTTTTAATTTTTAATTTTTAATTTTTAATTTTTAATTTTTAATTTTTAATTTTTAATTTTTAATTTTTAATTTTTAAATTTTAATTTTTAATTTTTAATTTTTAATTTTTAATTTTTAATTTTTAATTTTTAATTTTAATTTTTAATTTTTAATTTTTAATTTTTAATTTTTAATTTTTAATTTTTAATTTTTAATTTTTAATTTTTAATTTTTAATTTTTAATTTTTAATTTTTAATTTTTAATTTTTAATTTTTAATTTTTAATTTTTAATTTTTAATTATTAATTTTTAATTTTTAATTTTTAAT
>CAVMKG010000010.1:0-17500 GCA_963682025.1 Cordilura impudica
TTTAAATTTTAAATTTTAAATTTTAAATTTTTAATTTTTAATTTTTAATTTTTAATTTTTAATTTTTAAATTTTAATTTTTAATTTTTAATTTTTAATTTTTAATTTTTAATTTTTAATTTTTAATTTTTAATTTTTAATTTCAAATTTTTAATTTTTAATAATTTTAATTTTTAATTTTTAATTTTTAATTTTTAATTTTTAATTTTTAATTTTTAATTTTTAATTTTTAATTTTTAATTTTTAATTTTTAATTTTTAATTTTTAATTTTTAATTTTTAATTTTTAATTTTTAATTTTTAATTTTTAATTTTTAATTTTTAATTTTTAATTTTTAATTTTTAATTTTAATTTTTAATTTTTAATTTTTAATTTTTAATTTTTAATTTTTAATTTTTAATTTTTAATTTTTAATTTTTAATTTTTAATTTTTAATTTTTAAATTTTAATTTTTAATTTTTAATTTTTAATTTTTAATTTTTAATTTTTAATTTTTAATTTTTAATTTTTAATTTTTAATTTTTAATTTTTAATTTTTAATTTTTAATTTTTAATTTTTAATTTTTAATTTTTAATTTTTAATTTTTTAATTTTTAATTTTTATTTTTAATTTTTAATTTTTAAAATTTTTAATTTTTAATTTTTAATTTTTAATTTTTAATTTTTAATTTTTAATTTTTAATTTTTAATTTTTAATTTTTAATTTTTAATTTTAATTTTTAAATTTTAATTTTTAATTTTTAATTTTTAATTTTTAATTTTTAGTTTTTAATTTTTAATTTTTAATTTTTAATTTTTAATTTTTAATTTTAATTTTAAATTTTAAATTTTAAATTTTTAATTTTTAATTTTTAATTTTTAATTTTTTAATTTTTAATTTTTAATTTTTAATTTTTAATTTTTAATTTTTAATTTTTAATTTTTAATTTTAAATTTTTAATTTTTAATTTTTAATTTTTAATTTTTAATTTTAATTTTTAATTTTTAATTTTTAATTTTTAATTTTTAATTTTTAATTTTTAATTTTTAATTTTTAATTTTAATTTTTAATTTTTAATTTTTAATTTTTAATTTTTAATTTTTAATTTTTAATTTTTAATTTTTAATTTTTAATTTTTAATTTTTAATTTTTTATTTTTTAATTTTTAATTTTTAATTTTTTAATTTTTAATTTTAATTTTTAATTTTTAATTTTTAATTTTTAATTTTTAATTTTTAATTTTTAATTTTTAATTTTTAATTTTTAATTTTTAATTTTTAATTTTTAATTTTTAATTTTTAATTTTTAATTTTTAATTTTTAATTTTTAATTTTTAATTTTTAATTTTTAATTTTTAATTTTTAATTTTTAATTTTTAATTTTTAATTTTTAATTTTTAATTTTTAATTTTTAATTTTTAATTTTTAATTTTTAATTTTTAATTTTTAATTTTTAATTTTTAATTTTTAATTTTTAATTTTTAATTTTTAATTTTTAATTTTTAATTTTTAATTTTTAATTTTAATTTTAATTTTTAATTTTTAATTTTTAATTTTTAATTTTTAATTTTTAATTTTTAATTTTTAATTTTTAATTTTTAATTTTTAATTTTTAATTTTTAATTTTTAATTTTTAATTTTTAATTTTTAATTTTTAATTTTAATTTTTAATTTTTAATTTTTAATTTTTAATTTTTAATTTTTAATTTTTAATTTTTAATTTTTAATTTTTAATTTTTAATTTTTAATTTTTAATTTTTAATTTTTAATTTTTAATTTTTAATTTTTAATTTTTAATTTTTAATTTTTAATTTTTAATTTTTAATTTTTAATTTTTAATTTTTAATTTTTAATTTTTAATTTTTAATTTTAATTTTTAATTTTTAATTTTTAATTTTTAATTTTTAATTTTTAATTTTTAATTTTTAATTTTTAATTTTTAATTTTTAATTTTTAATTTTTAATTTTTAATTTTAATTTTTAATTTTTAATTTTTAATTTTTAATTTTTAATTTTTAATTTTTAATTTTTAATTTTTAATTTTTAATTTTTAATTTTTAAGTTTTAATTTTTAATTTTTAATTTTTAATTTTTAATTTTAAATTTTAAATTTTTAATTTTTAATTTTTTTTTAATTTTTAATTTTTAATTTTTAATTTTTAATTTTTAATTTTTAATTTTTAATTTTTAATTTTTAATTTTTAATTTTTAATTTTTAATTTTTAAATTTTAATTTTTAATTTTTAATTTTTAATTTTTAATTTTTAATTTTTAATTTTTAATTTTTAATTTTTAATTTTTAATTTTTAATTTTTAATTTTTAATTTTTAATTTTTAATTTTTAATTTTTAATTTTTGATTTTTAATTTTTGATTTTTAATTTTTAATTTTTAATTTTTAATTTTTAATTTTTAATTTTTAATTTTTAATTTTTAATTTTTAATTTTTAATTTTTAATTTTTAATTTTTAATTTTTAATTTTTAATTTTTAATTTTTAATTTTTAATTTTTAATTTTTAATTTTTAATTTTTAATTTTTAATTTTTAATTTTTAATTTTAATTTTATTTTTAATTTTAATTTTTAATTTTTAATTTTTAATTTTTAATTTTTAATTTTTAATTTTTAGTTTTTAATTTTTAATTTTTAATTTTTAATTTTTAATTTTTAATTTTTAATTTTTAATTTTAATTTTTAATTTTTAATTTTTAATTTTTAATTTTTAATTTTTAATTTTTAATTTTTAATTTTTAATTTTTAATTTTTAATTTTTAGTTTTTAATTTTTAATTTTTAATATTTAATTTTTAATTTTTAATTTCAAATTTTAATTTTTAATTTTTAATTTTTAATTTTTAATTTTTAATTTTTAATTTTTAATTTTTAATTTTTAATTTTTAATTTTTAATTTTTAATTTTTAATTTTTAATTTTTAATTTTTAATTTTTAATTTTTAATTTTTAATTTTTAATTTTTAATTTTTAATTTTTAATTTTGAATTTTTAATTTTTAATTTTTAATTTTTAATTTTTAATTTTTAATTTTTAATTTTTAATTTTTAATTTTTAATTTTTAATTTTTAATTTTTAATTTTTAATTTTTAATTTTTAATTTTTAATTTTTAATTTTTAATTTTTAATTTTTAATTTTTAATTTTTAATTTTTAATTTTTAATTTTTTATTTTTTAATTTTTAATTTTTAAATTTTTAATTTTTAATTTTTAATTTTTAATTTTTAATTTTTAATTTTTAATTTTTAATTTTTAATTTTTAATTTTTAATTTTTAATTTTTAATTTTTAATTTTTAATTTTTAATTTTTACTTTTTAATTTTTAATTTTTAATTTTTAATTTTTAATTTTTAATTTTTAACTTTTAATTTCTAATTTTTAGTTTTTAATTTTTAATTTTTAATTTTTAATTTTTAATTTTTAATTTTTAATTTTTAATTTTTAATTTTTAATTTTTAATTTTTAATTTTTAATTTTTAATTTTTAATTTTTAATTTTTAATTTTTAATTTTTAATTTTTAATTTTTAATTTTTAATTTTTAATTTTTAATTTTTAATTTTTAAATTTTAATTTTTAATTTTTAATTTTTAATTTTTAATTTTTAATTTTTAATTTTTAATGTTTAAATTTTTAATTTTTAATTTTTAATTTTTAATTTTTAATTTTTAATTTTTAATTTTTAATTTTTAATTTTTAATTTTTAATTTTTAATTTTTAATTTTTAATTTTTAATTTTTAATTTTTAATTTTTAATTTTTAATTTTTAATTTTTAATTTTTAATTTTTAATTTTTAATTTTTAATTTTTAATTTTTAATTTTTAATTTTTAATTTTTAATTTTTAAATTTTAATTTTTAGTTTTAATTTTTAATCTTTAATTTTTAATTTTTAATTTTTAATTTTTAAATTTTAATTTTAATTTTAATTTTTAATTTTTAATTTTCAATTTTTTATTTTTAATTTTTAATTTTTAATTTTTAATTTTAAATTTTTAATTTTTAATTTTTAATTTTTAATTTTTAATTTTTAATTTTTAATTTTTATTTTTAATTCTTAATTTTTAATATTTAATTTTTAATTTTTAATTTTTAATTCTTAATTTTTAATTTTTAATATTTAATTTTTAATTTTTAATTTTTAATTTTAAATTTTTAATTCTTCATTTTTAATTCTTAATTTAAAATTTTTAATTTTTAATTTTTACTTTTAATTGTTAATTTGTTATTTTTGTTTTTATTTTTATTTTTAATTTTTAATTTTTAATTTTTAATTTTTAATTTTTAATTTTTAATTTTTAATTTTTAATTTTTAATTTTTAATTTTTAATTTTTAATTTTTAATTTTTAATTTTTAATTTTTAATTTTTAATTTTTAATTTTTAATTTTTAATTTTTAATTTTTAATTTTTAATTTTTAATTTTTAATTTTTAATTTTTAATTTTTAATTTTTAATTTTTAATTTTTAATTTTTAATTTTTAATTTTTAATTTTTAATTTTTAATTTTTAATTTTTAATTTTTAATTTTTAATTTTTAATTTTTAATTTTTAATTTTTAATTTTTAATTTTTAATTTTTAATTTTTAATTTTTAATTTTTAATTTTTAATTTTTAATTTTTAATTTTTAATTTTTAATTTTTAATTTTTAATTTTTAATTTTTAATTTTTAATTTTTAATTTTTAATGTTTAAATTTTTAATTTTTAATTTTTAATTTTTAATTTTTAATTTTTAATTTTTAATTTTTAATTTTTAATTTTTAATTTTTAATTTTTAATTTTTAATTTTTAATTTTTAATTTTTAATTTTTAATTTTTAATTTTTAATTTTTAATTTTTAATTTTTAATTTTTAATTTTTAATTTTTAATTTTTAATTTTTAATTTTTAATTTTTAATTTTTAATTTTTAATTTTTAATTTTTAAATTTTAATTTTTAGTTTTAATTTTTAATTTTTAATCTTTAATTTTTAATTTTTAATTTTTAAATTTTAATTTTAATTTTTAATTTTCAATTTTTTATTTTTAATTTTTAATTTTTAATTTTTAATTTTTAATTTTTAATTTTTAATTTTTAATTTTTAATTTTTAATTTTTAATTTTTAATTTTTAATTTTTAATTTTTAATTTTTAATTTTTAATTTTTAATTTTTAATTTCTAATTTTTAATTTTTAATTTTTAATTTTTAATTTTTAATTTTTAATTTTTATTTTTAATTCTTAATTTTTAATATTTAATTTTTAATTTTTAATTTTTAATTTTTAATTCTTAATTTTTAATTTTTAATATTTAATTTTTAATTTTTAATTTTTAATTTTTAATTTTTAATTATTAATTTTTAATTTTTAATTTTTAATTTTTAATTTTTAATTTTTAATTTTAAATTTTTAATTCTTCATTTTTAATTCTTAATTTTTAATTTAAAATTTTTAATTTTTAATTTTTACTTTTAATTGTTAATTTGTTATTTTTGTTTTTATTTTTATTTTTCATTTTTAATTTTTAATTTTTAATTTTTAATTTTTAATTTTTAATTTTTAATTTTTAATTTTTAATTTTTAATTTCTAATTTTTAATTTTTAATTTTTAATTTTTAATTTTTAATTTTTAATTTTTAATTTTTAATTTTTAATTTTTAATTTTTAATTTTTAATTTTTAATTTTTAATTTTTAATTTTTAATTTTTAATTTTTAATTTTTAATTTTTAATTTTTAATTTTTAATTCTTAATTTTTAATTTTTACTTTTTAATTTTTAATTTTTAATTTTTAATTTTGAATTTTTAATTTTTAATTTTTAATTTTTAATTTTTTATTTCTAATTTTTAGTTTTTAATTTTAAATTTTTAATTTTTAATTTTTAATTTTTAATTTTTAATTTTTAATTTTTTAATTTTTAATTTTTAATTTTTAATTTTTAATTTTTAATTTTTAATTTTCAATTTTTAATTTTTAATTTTTAATTTTTAATTTTTAATTTTTAATTTTTAATTTTTAATTTTAAATTTTTAATTTTTAATTTTTAATTTTTAATTTTTAATTTTTAATTTTTAATTTTTAATTTTTAATTTTTAATTTTTTATTTTTAATTTTTAATTTTTATTTTTAATTTTTAATTTTTAATATTTAATTTTTAATTTTTAATTTTTAGTTTTTAATTTTTAATTTTTAATTTTTAATTTTTAATTTTCAATTTTTAATTTTTAATTTTTAATTTTTAATTTTTAATTTTTAATTTTTAATTTTTAATTTTTAATTTTTAATTTTTAATTTTTAATTTTTAATTTTAAATTTTTAATTTTTAATTTTTAATTTTTAATTTTTAATTTTTAATTTTTAATTTTTAATTTTTTATTTTTAATTTTTAATTTTTATTTTTAATTTTTAATTTTTAATATTTAATTTTTAATTTTTAATTTTTAATTTTTAATTTTTAGTTTTTAATTTTTAATTTTTAATTTTTAATTTTTAATTTTTAATTTTTAATTTTTAATTTTTAATTTTTAATTTTTAATTTTTAAATTTTAATTTTTAGTTTTAATTTTTAATTTTTAATCTTTAATTTTTAATTTTTAAATTTTAATTTTAATTTTTAATTTTCAATTTTTTATTTTTAATTTTTAATTTTTAATTTTTAATTTTTAATTTTTAATTTTTAATTTTTAATTTTTAATTTTTAATTTTTAATTTTTAGTTTTTAATTTTTAATTTTTAATTTTTAATTTTTAATTTCTAATTTTTAATTTTTAATTTTTAATTTTTAATTTTTATTTTTAATTCTTAATTTTTAATATTTAATTTTTAATTTTTAATTTTTAATTTTTAATTTTTAATTCTTAATTTTTAATTTTTAATATTTAATTTTTAATTTTTAATTTTTAATTTTTAATTTTTAATTTTTAATTTTTAATTTTAAATTTTTAATTCTTCATTTTTAATTCTTAATTTTTAATTTAAAATTTTTAATTTTTAATTTTTACTTTTAATTGTTAATTTGTTATTTTTGTTTTTATTTTTATTTTTAATTTTTAATTTTTAATTTTTAATTTTTAATTTTTAATTTTTAATTTTTAATTTTTAATTTTTAATTTTTAATTTTTAATTTTTAATTTTTAATTTTTAATTTTTAATTTTTAATTTTTAATTTTTAATTTTTAATTTTTAATTTTTAATTTTTAATTTTTAATTTTTAATTTTTAATTTTTAATTTTTAATTTTTAATTTTTAATTTTTAATTTTTAATTTTTAATTTTTAATTTTTAATTTTTAATTTTTAATTTTTAATTTTTAATTTTTAATTTTTAATTTTTAATTTTTAATTTTTAATTTTTAATTTTTAATTTTTAATTTTTAATTTTTAATTTTTAATTTTTAATTTTTAATTTTTAATTTTTAATTTTTAATTTTTAATTTCTAATTTTTAATTTTTAATTTTTAATTTTTAATTTTTAATTTTTAATTTTTAATTTTTAATTTTTAATTTTTAATTTTTAATTTTTAATTTTTAATTTTTAATTTTTAATTTTTAATTTTTAATTTTTAATTTTTAATTTTTAATTTTTAATTTTTAATTTTTAATTTTTAATTTTTAATTTTCAATTTTTACTTTTTAATTTTTAATTTTTAATTTTGAATTTTTAATTTTTAATTTTTTATTTCTAATTTTTAGTTTTTAATTTTAAATTTTTAATTTTTAATTTTTAATTTTTTAATTTTTAATTTTTAATTTTTAATTTTTAATTTTTAATTTTTAATTTTCAATTTTTAATTTTTAATTTTTAATTTTTAATTTTTAATTTTTAATTTTTAATTTTTAATTTTTAATTTTTAATTTTTAATTTTTAATTTTTAATTTTTAATTTTTAATTTTTAATTTTTAATTTTTAATTTTTAATTTTTAATTTTTAATTTTTAATTTTTAATTTTTAATTTTTAATTTTTTAATTTTTAATTTTTATTTTTAATTTTTAATTTTTAATATTTAATTTTTAATTTTTAATTTTTAATTTTTAATTTTTAATTTTTAGTTTTTAATTTTTAATTTTTAATTTTTAATTTTTAATTTTTAATTTTGAATTTTTAATTTTTAATTTTTAATATTTTTTTTCATTTTTAAATCTTTAATTTTTAAATTTTTAATTTTTAATTTTTTTTTTTTTTTTGTTATTTATTTATTTAAGTCTATGGACCGAGCCATTTCAGACTGATTAAAAACTTATAGGCTATTACAAAATAAATAATAAGAGCGAGACGGCTTGTATAAGGAGGAAGATTAAATCCTGAATTCCAGTTTAACTCCCTTAGACAAAAAAGAAGGAATTGTTTTTGAACAGATTCAACGTGATCTGAGTGAACATTATACGAAGGGTCCCAGATAAGAGAACCATATTCTAGAATAGGTCGAACGAGTGAGATGTAGAGTTGTTTAGTTACGTAAGGATCAGAAAATTCTTTAGCCCATCTTTTTATGAAAGCTAGCACCCCTCTGGCTTTATTTACAGTGGCATTAATATGTGATTTGAAATCCAATTTGGTATCGATTAAAATGCCAAGATCCACAAATGAAGCAACCAACTCCAGTTGGAATCCATTGAGAAAAAATTCAGCAATTGCAGCATTCTTTCTGGCAAATCGCATATGCTTACATTTTTTTAAATTGAGTTCCATTGCGTTGACAGTACACCAAGTGCAAAAACTGTTTAAATCATGTTGGAGATAAATAGAATCGGAGATGGTATTATATGTAAGGAAAATTTTAACGTCGTCGGCGTACAGCAAAATATTCGAATATTTAATAACATGAGGCAAGTCGTTAATGAACAGTGAAAACAATATAGGACCAAGGTGGCTGCCTTGAGGCACACCAGATAAAACATTTATATTTTTCGAAATTGCGTTCTTAAACATCACTTTCTGCGTTCTGCCCGTTAAATATGATTTGATCCAGCTTAAACAAATGTGCGAAAAGCCCATTAAATCCAGTTTTTTAACTAAAAGTTTGTGATTGACTTTGTCAAAAGCCTTGCTAAAGTCAATGTACACGACATCTGTAATTTTATTTTGTAAAAATCCACGATTGATGAGAGTTGTAAAATTCAAAATATTAGTAATTGTTGAGCAGCCCTTGCGAAAACCATGTTGAAAAGTTGACAAAATAGATGAAGTGTGAAAGCAGATAACATCAGTAATAAATTTTTCGAATAGTTTCGGGATTGCACTTAATTTGGCAATACCTCTGTAGTTTTTTACATCGGCTTTGCTACCAGATTTATGTAATGGGATGATGAACGATTCTTTCCAGGATTTTGGAAAATAGCCATATTTAATAGAGGTGTTAAAAAGCAGATTTAATGGCAAGGATAATCCGTACGCGCAGCGAATTAAGATGCAGGAAGGTATTCCATCAGGTCCATTCTTGTAAGTGAATTTTAGTTTTCTGGAGCTTGAAATTATGTCAGAAGTTAAGATAGGAGGAAAAGAGAATGGTAAAGTTGAATCCAGTGGAAAAGGATAGTTTGAGAAACTAGACTCGGCATCAGAGTATGTGGCGGCAAAAAAATCAGCAAAAATATCAGCAATTTCATAAATATCACTAGACTTTCGGTCCAGAAATTTTATTTCGGCTGGAAAACCCACAGATTTTCGTTTACAGTTGACAAAATCATAGAAAGATTTTGGGTTGTACTTAAAATTATTTTTTATCTTGATCAGGTAGTTATCATATAAAAATTTGTTCATCAGATTATATTCAGCCCGTGCAACAGAATATTTACCGTAATCTGAGCTGGTTCCAGTTTTTTTGTACTTTTTGAACCATTTATTTTTCAAGTTTTTTAGTTTAGATAATTGTTTTGATCTCCACGGAGGTCCAGATTGTTTGCAGGTTACACGTTTAGGAATACATACATCCATAAACGAAAAAAGTTTTTCATAAAATATATCAACCATCCTGTCAATAGCACTTTGGGATACAATTGGAACAGATAGTAGTTCAAGCCAGTTTGTTTCGCCAATAAGTTGGTTTAGTAAATTGAAATCAGTTTGTAGAAAATTAAATTGTAAATTATTTTTTGAATATGTGACTGAATTAACTGCTGCAGGAACGTAAAAACAAATATCAGTTGTTGGATGGTATATGTCTTCGGGGTTTGTGATTGCTGCAGTGCGCGAGATTGCATAATCTGCTGGATCATTTGCGAAGAACAGATCCAAAAGAATGCCATATTCGTTATATACGTTGTTGATTTGAAAAAGACATAAATCAGCCAATCGGTCAAAAAACTCATCTTTCCAATCATCAGTTACTCCTGGAGTGAGATATGGAGCATCGGACATAATATTCCAGGAAATTGACGGAAAATTAAAATCACCCATTACCAAAATTGCGTCATTTGGGCCAGCAAACTCTACAACATTTTTAATAGCTTCCAAGTGATTAAAATATATTGTTGGATCGGAAGAAGGAGGAATGTAGGAGCAGGTTATAAACAGTTTTTTATGTTCTAATTTAACTGCAGCACTAATAAATTCGATGTCCGATATTGGAATCGGCAAAAGCTCAGATGAAAAATTAGATGAAACTGCAATAAGAACACCTCCACCTATGCGAATGGATCGATCACATCTGTAAATTTGGTAATTGCTGCACAAAATTTCTGAATTTAAAACATGAGACTTTAACCAGGTTTCAGAAAAAACTAAGATATCGTATATAAAACCAAAGCTTTCAGAAAATAATCTATTAAGTTTCGTATTTAATCCACGGACATTTTGATACGCAATGTTTATGCAGTTATCACGATTCAAAATTAGTTTTTTGATATATGATGTTCAAGGGATGAGATAGTTACAATGTTTTCAGATCTATTATTTTCTTTATATACAGTATCGGACAATACTAAAGCACGGCTTTCTGCATGTTTGCAAATAGTGCAGTAAATTCAAAAAAAAAAAAACATTAATTAATTCTATGTTTTATTTTAGGAAGAATATTCACTAAATATACAAAAAGCTTAATAAAAACATTTTTGTTTTTAGTAAAAAAAATTTTTTTTTTTCAAAAGTATGATAAGAAGCCTAGACATGCAGCGACAAATCTAAAGCACATCAACTTTGATGTTTATTTTTTTATTTGATTGTTAGAAACTACCAACAATAAGTTCCGTTAAATAAAAACAAATTTTTCTGAGAACATTTTAAGAGTATTGAGAGAAAATTTCCATATGTCTATCAGTCGTTTCTGATCAATAGAAGTCGCCGTATATCTTTTTAAAGTTCAACAACAAAAATGGCTCGCAATAAATATTCAACACAATTAAAAGAAATAATAATAAGTGATTTCAATAAAGGTGAATCGGTAACATGTATTGCAAAGAAATTTGGCATTCACCATAGCGTAATATCCCGAATTATAAGCCGTTTCCGAACTTCGGGTTCGTTGACTACCATACATAGAGGTGGGCGATCGCGGAAAACCAGCAAGCGCGAGGACCAGGCAATAATTCGGATTATAAAAAAAGATCCTTTTGTGTCAGCAACGTCTATTGCAAATCAATTGCAATTAAACATTACGCCCCGATCAATCCAAAGACGAGCTATAGAAGGTGGCTTAGCAACATACAGAAGCGCAAAAAAACCCTTTATTTCTCAAAAGAATAGACGGTCCCGACTCAATTTTGCAAAGGAACACGTTAATTGGACTACTGCTCGATGGAAAACCGTACTTTTCTCTGACGAATCAAAGTTTAATTTAAAGGGTTCAGACGGTTTGAAGCTAGTGCGTAGACCAAGAGGACAACGTCTTAATCCACGGTATACTAAAGGCACCGTGAAGCACGGAGGAGGGAACGTAATGGTCTGGGGATGCTTTTCGGCTAATGGACTCGGACCAATTCATAAGATAAACGGCATAATGGATCGTTTTATGTACAAAGACATCTTACAAAATGTTATGCTACAACACGCAGAGGAGGAAATGCCACTAAAGTGGATATATCAGCAGGATAATGACCCCAAACACACAGCTAAGTGTGTGAAAGAGTGGTTTGTTGAGAATAACATCAATGTCCTTAAGTGGCCAGCACAATCGCCTGATCTCAACCCCATAGAGAATCTATGGGAAATTGTAGATCGTAGGATAATTCGCGATACATGCAAAAATAAGGACGACCTTTTCCACCAAGCTGAAATCGCATGGAAAGGCATTTCTGGCGAGGTTTTGTCAAATTTAATTACGTCTATGCCAAGAAGATGTGCAGCAGTTATAAAAAATAAAGGATACGCAATTAAATATTAGAGAAAATAAAATTTATATTTAGAATATTGAGTTCGTGCTTTAGTTTTGTCGTGTGAAGTTAAGAAACATTTCTAATTTTATATGAATATTTTTGTTTTAAATGAAGAATAATATTATGTTTTTATTTATTTTAGTAAAACTAGTGTATAATCGTAATAAATGAAAAAAAAAAATTTAATCTAACCAAGTTTTCTAATTTTATTGAACTACATTGTAGTTAGTATAACCCCGTGCTTTAGTATTGTCCGATACTGTATATATATATTTCCGGACAAGAGTATTATTTGGCCAAAATTTTGGATCAACTATTCTATCAAAAATATTTCCAGGCACTGTAATTTTAAAAGATACGATATTTCTCGGTTGTGAGTACTTAAACTTATAAGTGGATATATCAGCATCAACTCCAAGTTTGGTTTTTATGTTATAGGTTATATCTTCTTCAGAAGTTTCGGAAGCAAACCGAGAAGCGAAAATTGTTTCTTTAGGAGCTACAACTTTTATCTCTTTAGGAACATTTGAAACAGGCACTCTCTCAGACGTTTTTTGAAGGCCCTGAGTAGTTAAGGCTGTGTCGGATATAGCAATAGTTGGCGTTGCAGATTGAGAAGTAGATGAACTAGGTAAAATCGGCAAATTATTAGAAGATGATTCATCTTTGTTTGCATTCCTCGGAGATTTTCGGAGCCTTTTTTGTGGCGGTGATTTTAAGCTACTTAACGATTTGAAATTTTCGAACAGTTTCTCATAATTAGCAAATTGGTTAGAGAGCTGAGCCATATTATTTTTAATGGCTACAAAACTGTTTTTAGTACTGTGATAGAAGTTGTAAAAATCAGATTTTATGGCAAAACAATTATCACAAGTATAATCAATATTATTTAGCAAAGCAACAGATTCAGCGGTGTTTGAAGGTAGACCGCTACATTTAAAGTGACATAAGCCATGACACAACCAGCAACAAACAGTTTGTTCACCATCTACAATGATAGTGCAGCCTTTTTTTAAGCAGGACATTATAATAAAACGTTTAAAAGTTTAGTATTAATTTGAATTAACAATAACGGCGGCAGCTAATGGTCGGCTGTAAATCAACAGACTATGTACTCTTGACGAATAACCAAAAAGAGTTTATAAAAATAAGTGGTATTTTTGTTTTGCTATTTTTATCGTTGTTTTCTTTAAAGACAAATTGAACTATTATTATTTTAATACATATTTATGAATGTTTGTATGTTTGTTTTATATTCAAAGTGAGTATTATTTAAGAGTAGCACTGAATAAAGAGCAATATTAAGAGTTTAATTATGGATATTTATGTATTTTGTTTTGTTGTTTGTTTACTTTTGAAAGTTAATTTATTAAGTTTTTGAAGAATTTAAATGATTTTTTAGACTTTAAAATTTTTAAGAAAACACTTAACGAAATAAATCAACACTATAATAGTTAAACGGACGGTTTTAAGACGAACTTATTGATGTAATTTTAATTATAATCAGTAATGTATTTATTCCAATATTTAAGAAATAAACGGAGCGATTTAAAACACAAACGAATGCATAAATTTTTAATTTTCAATTTTTAATTTTTAATTTTTAGTTTTTAATTTTTAATTTTTAATTTTTAATTTTTAATTTTTGATTTTTAATTTTTAATTTTTAATTTTTAATTTTTAATTTTTAATTTTTAATTTTTAATTTTTAATTTTTAATTTTTAATTTTTAATTTTTAATTTTTAATTTTTAATTTTTAATTTTTAATTTTTAATTTTTAATTTTTAATTTTTAATTTTTAATTATTAATTTTTAATTTTTAACTTTTAATTTCTAATTTTTAGTTTTTAATTTTTAATTTTTATTTTTTAATTTTTAATTTTTAATTTTTAAATTTTTATTTTAAATTTTTAATTTTTAATTTTTAATTTTTAATTTTTAATTTTTAATTTTTAATTTTTAATTTTTAATTTTTAATTTTTAATTTTTAATTTTTAATTTTTAATTTTTAATTTTGAATTTTTAATTTTTAATGTTTAAATTTTTAATTTTTAATTTTTAATTTTTAATTTTTAATTTTTAATTTTTAATTTTTAATTTTTAATTTTTAATTTTTAATTTTTAATTTTTAATTTTTAATTTTTAATTTTTAATTTTTAATTTTTAATTTTTAATTTTTAATTTTTAATTTTTAATTTTTAATTTTTAATTTTTAATTTTTAATTTTTAATTTTTAATTTTTAATTTTTAATTTTTAATTTTTAATTTTTAATTTTTAATTTTTAATTTTTAATTTTTAATTTTTAATTTTTAATTTTTAATTTTTAATTTTTAATTTTTAATTTTTAAATTTTAATTTTTAGTTTTAATTTTTAATCTTTAATTTTTAATTTTTAATTTTTAATTTTTAATTTTTAAATTTTAATTTTAATTTTTAATTTTTTATTTTTAATTTTTAATTTTTAATTTTAATTTTTAATTTTTAATTTTTAATTTTTAATTTTAGTTTTTAATTTTTAATTTTTAATTTTTAATTTTTCATTTTTAATTTTAAATTTTAAATTTTTAATTTTTACTTTTTACTTTTTAATTTTGAATTTTGAATTTTGAATTTTTAATTTTTAATTTTTAATTTTTAATTTTTAATTTTTAATTTTTAATTTTTAATTTTTAATTTTTAATTTTTAATTTTTAATTTTTAATTTTTAATTTTAAATTTTTAATTTTTAATTTTTAATTTTTAATTTTTAATTTTTAATTTTTAATTTTTAATTTTTAATTTTTAATTTTTAATTTTTAATTTTTAATTTTTAATTTTTAATTTTTAATTATTAATTATAAATTTTAAATTTTTCATTTTTAATTTTGAATTTTTAATTTTTAGTTTTTAATTTTTAATTTTAAATTTTTAATTTTTAATTTTTAATTTAAGATTTTTAATTTTTAATTTTTAAATTTTAATTTTTACTTTTTAATTTTTAATTTTTAATTTTTAATTTTTAATTTTTAATTTTTAATTTTTAATTTTTAATTTTTAATTTTTAATTTTTAATTTTTAATTTTTAATTTTTAATTTTTAATTTTTAATTTTTAATTTTTAATTTTTAATTTTTAATTTTTAATTTTTAATTTTTAATTTTTAATTTTTAATTTTTAATTTTTAATTTTTAATTTTTAATTTTTAATTTTTAATTTTTAATTTTTAATTTTTAATTTTTAATTTTTAATTTTTAATTTTTAATTTTTAATTTTTAATTTTTAATTTTTAATTTTTAATTTTTAATTTTTAATTTTTAATTTTTAATTTTTAATTTTTAATTTTTAATTTTTAATTTTTAATTTTTAATTTTTAATTTTTAATTTTTAATTTTTAATTTTTAATTTTTAATTTTTAATTTTTAATTTTTAATTTTTAATTTTTAATTTTTAATTTTTAATTTTTAATTTTTAATTTTTAATTTTTAATTTTTAATTTTTAATTTTTAATTTTTAATTTTTAATTTTTAATTTTTAATTTTTAATTTTTAATTTTTAATTTTTAATTTTTAATTTTTAATTTTTAATTTTTAATTTTTAATTTTTAATTTTTAATTTTTAATTTTTAATTTTTAATTATTAATTTTTAATTTTTAATTTTTAATTTTTAATTTTTAATTTTTAATTTTTAATTTTTAATTTATATTTTTAATTTTTAATTTTTAATTTTTAATTTTTAATTTTTAATTTTTTATTTTTTATTTTTAATTTTTAATTTTTAATTTTTAATTTTTAATTTTTAATTTTTAATTTTTATTTTTAATTTTTAATTTTTAATTTTCAATTTTTAATTTTCAATTTTTCATTTTTAATTTTTAATTTTTAATTTTGAATTTTGAATTTTTAATTTTTAATTTTTAATTTTCAATATTTTTTTTTTTCATTTTTAAATCTTTAATTTTTAAATTTTTAATTTTTAATTTTCAATTTTTAATTTTTAATTTTTAATTTTTAGTTTTTAGTTTTTAATTTTTAATTTTTAATTTTTAATTTTTAATTTTTAATTTTTAATTTTTAATTTTTAGTTTTTAATTTTTAATTTTTAATTTTTAATTTTCAATTTTTAATTTTTAATTTTTAATTTTTAATTTTTAATTTTTAATTTTTCATTTTTAATTTTGAATTTTTAATTTTTAGTTTTTAATTTTTAATTTTAAATTTTTAATTTTTAATTTTTAATTTAAAATTTTTAATTTTTAATTTTTAAATTTTAATTTTTACTTTTTAATTTTTAATTTTTAATTTTTAATTTTTAATTTTTAATTTTTAATTTTTAATTTTTAATTTTTAATTTTTAATTTTTAATTTTTAATTTTTAATTTTTAATTTTTAATTTTTAATTTTTAATTTTTAATTTTCAATTTTTAATTTTTAATTTTTAATTTTTAATTTTTAATTTTTAATTTTTAATTTTTAATTTTTAATTTTTAATTTTTAATTTTTAATTTTTAATTTTTAGTTTTTAATTTTTAATTTTTAATTTTTAATTTTTAATTTTCAATATTTTTTTTTTCATTTTTAAATCTTTAATTTTTAAATTTTTAATTTTTAATTTTCAATTTTTAATTTTTAATTTTTAATTTTTAGTTTTTAGTTTTTAATTTTTAATTTTTAATTTTTAATTTTTAATTTTTAATTTTTAGTTTTTAATTTTTAATTTTTAATTTTTAATTTTCAATTTTTAATTTTTAATTTTTAATTTTAAATTTTTAATTTTTAATTTTTAATTTTTAATTTTTCATTTTTAATTTTGAATTTTTAATTTTTAGTTTTTAATTTTTAATTTTTAATTTTAAATTTTTAATTTTTAATTTTTAATTTTTAATTTTTAATTTAAAATTTTTAATTTTTAATTTTTAAATTTTAATTTTTACTTTTTAATTTTTAATTTTTAATTTTTAATTTTTAATTTTTAATTTTTAATTTTTAATTTTTAATTTTTAATTTTTAATTTTTAATTTTTAATTTTTAATTTTTAATTTTTAATTTTTAATTTTTAATTTTTAATTTTTAATTTTTAATTTTTAATTTTTAATTTTTAATTTTTAATTTTTAATTTTTAATTTTTAATTTTTAATTTTTAATTTTTAATTTTTAATTTTTAATCTTTAATTTTTAATTTTTAATTTTTAATTTTTAATTTTTAATTTTTAATTTTTAATTTTTAATTTTTAATTTTTAATTTTTAATTT
>CAVMKG010000010.1:20000-37500 GCA_963682025.1 Cordilura impudica
TTAAATTTTTAATTTTTAATTTTTAATTTTTATTTTTTAATTTTTAATTTTAAATTTTAATTTTTAATTTTTTATTCTTAATTTTTAATTTTTAATTTTTAAATTTTAATTATTAATTTTTAATTTTCAATTTTTAGTTTTAAATTTTTAATTTTTAATTTTTAACTTTTAATTTTTAATTTTTAATTTTTAATTTTTAATTTTTAATTTTTAATTTTTAATTTTTAATTTTTAATTTTTAATTTTTAATTTTTAATTTTTAATTTTTAATTTTTAATTTTACATTTTTAATTTTTTTTTTAATTTTTAATTTTTAATTTTTAGTTTTTAATTTTTAATTTTTAATTTTTAATTTTTAATTTTTAATTTTTAATTTTTAATTTTTAATTTTTAATTTTTAATTTTTAATTTTTAATTTTTAATTTTTAATTTTTAATTTTTAATTTTTAATTTTTAATTTTTAATTTTTAATTTTTAATTTTTAATTTTTAATTTTTAATTTTTAATTTTTAATTTTTAATTTTTAATTTTTAATTTTTAATTTTTAATTTTTAATTTTTAATTTTTAATTTTTAATTTTTAATTTTTAATTTTTAATTTTTAATTTTTAATTTTAAATTTTAATTTTTAATTTTTAATTTTTAATTTTTAATTTTTAATTTTTAATTTTTAATTTTTAATTTTTAATTTTTAATTTTTAATTTTTAATTTTTACTTCTAAATTTTTAATTTTTAATTTTTAATTTTTAATTTTTAATTTTTAATTTTTAATTTTTAATTTTTAATTTTTAATTTTTAATTTTTAGTATTTAATTTTTAATTTTTAATTTTTAATTTTTAATTTTTAATTTTTAATTTTTAATTTTTAATTTTTAATTTTTAATTTTTAATTTTTAATTTTTAATTTTTAATTTTTAATTTTTAATTTTTAATTTTTAATTTTTAATTTTTAATTTTTAATTTTTAATTTTTAATTTTTAATTTTTAATTTTTAATTTTTAATTTTTAATTTTTAATTTTTAATTTTTAATTTTTAATTTTTAATTTTTAATTTTTAATTTTTAATATTTAATTTTTAATTTTTAATTTTTAATTTTTAATTTTTAATTTTTAATTTTTAATTTTTAATTTTTAATTTTTAATTTTTAATTTTTAATATTTAATTTTTAATTTTTAATTTTTAATTTTTAATTTTTAATTTTTAATTTTTAATTTTTAATTCTTAATTTTTAATTTTTAATATTTCATTTTTAATTTTTAATTTTAAATTTTTAATTCGTCATTTTTAATTCTTAATTTTTAATTTAAAATTTTTAATTTTTAATTTTTACTTTTAATTGTTAATTTGTTATTTTTGTTTTTATTTTTATTTTAAATTTTTAATTTTTAATTTTTAATTTTTAATTTTTAATTTTTAATTTTTAATTTTTAATTTTTAATTTTTAATTTTTAATTTTTAATTTTTAATTTTTAATTTTTAATTTTTAATTTTTAATTTTTAATTTTTAATTTTTAATTTTTAATTTTTGATTTTTAATTTTTAATTTTTAATTTTTAATTTTTAATTTTTAATTTTTAATTTTTAATTTTTAATTTTTAATTTTTAATTTCTAATTTTTAATTTTTAATTTTTAATTTTTAATTTTTAATTTTTAATTTTCAATTTTTAATTTTTAATTTTTAATTTTTAATTTTTAATTTTTAATTTTTAATTTTTAATTTTTAATTTTGTGGGATTCTTACATTTAATGTAGAAGTCCTATATTTTATGTTTCGAAACTGTTATAAAATACTTTGTTAATATTTTAAAAATATAATCAAATATCATTTGATTTCTTATTTTGATATAAAAGAAAATTATATAAATAAATTTAGTCAGAATTGATTTTGAAAACAATAAAGAAACAAGACTTTCTTATTGGCGCCCAACGTGAATTTTTTTATCCAGTCGTATCCTGGTATTAAAAAATAAATATTTTATATATTATTTTGTGTCTGTTATCCGGACATATCCTGGTTGGACTTTATTTCTTCGGGTTTGCCATCCAGATATTTGGAGGTTGTATTCTATCCTGGGTTGTTGGTGAACTATTAGTTTTTCAAGAGTTCCTGAATCATACCTTGGATTCATGTTTAAAAGCAGATTGGATTCCTTTTGAATTACTCAAGAATTCAATATCTAGTTGTGCCTTTGCCAGGAAATATTTGAATATCCTTTTATTGGATATTGGCTTCGTTTTCATTGGAAATACCCAAGATTATTGCAATATTTTCAACAATTATATAACTTAAACTTTATTGTGGTTTCCCGTGGAATATCCAGGATTATCCAAATATTATAATTCCATTGCTGATTATTTGCTGTGTATTGTGTGGATTCTCCCATTGGCTCCAGTTTATAATTAAAATTATATAAATAAAAACTGTAAGTTTTATTTGATTTTTACATTGCAATGCCTCGCCTGCGAAGATCGGTTTCACCAAGTTTAGAAGTTGGTAGTGCTACAGGCAATCCTGTGACTACCCCTTCTATTCATTCTGTTACTTTTTCTGATACCCAATTTCAAAGTTTATTTCATGAAAGAGTAAACGTTGAAACTTTAGCTGGTTTTTCAGAAAGATTTAACGGGGAATTTGATAGGAATATTTTAGAAAATTTTTTATCTAATCTCATTATTTATAAAGAAGTTAAACGTGTACCAAATGACATAGCTTTGAAGGAATTACCTCTTTTGTTTCGCGGATATGCTGCAATTTGGTTCTCGGGAATCGCTTTTGAAATAAACAGCTGGGAAACCGCTATAAAACGATTACGAGACCACTTTGCTCCATCGCAACAGCCATATGAAATTTATCAGGCTATATTTAATAATCCTCAGAAGATAGGAGAATCAACAGACATGTTTGTAGGTCGAAAAAGAGCTCTTTTTGCTCAAATTCCTTCTCAAAGATTAACTGTGGATGATCAATTAGACATGATTTATGGATTACTTCGTATTGATGTGCAAAAGACGATAAAACGTTATGAGATAAATAATTTTTCTGATCTTACGATTAAAGCTCGTATTTACGAGGCGCAACTTAAATTAGATCAAAGTTTGAATAATGATAATCAAGATTCAAAATTTAAAAGATGTCAATTTTGCCGTTCTAAGAATCATGCTATTGAGGTATGTAGGAAACTACAAGTGTATAGGGAGCAGGAACAATCACCAGAAGTTGTTAAAGAAACAATTAAATGTCATAAATGTGGTGAACCTGGGTATTATCGGTCTAATTGTCCGAAATGTGCTCCATATAGGAAAAATATGGGTAATGTAATTAACAACTGCAATTTCATAAATAGTGAGAGAAATAATGGTTTACCTAAAGGAGTCATACATTACAAGCATTTTCAAGAATTGGCTTGTATTGATTCTGCATCACGTACTAGTATGGCTAGTTACAATTTTTATATCTATCTTAAAAATACTAATCATAATTTCAACAAATCTGAAGCTGAATTAACTTTTGCTGATGGTGATCCGAAAATTCAAAAGGTTTTAACTACTTATGTTGATATTGAATTCGGAAACCGCGTAATTAAAACATTTTTTATGATTTTGCCCCATTCTAAATCAAAAAATACCTTGCTTGGTATTGATTTTATGGAAAAGGCGGGTATAATACTTGATACATCACAGATGATTTGGAAATTTGCTGATCAACCGAACATTAAATTTGATTATTTACTTGAGCTTGAATTCCAAATGGCATATCAAAAAATTTTTAATCAACCACAATCAAAAAGATGTCCGATAGAAAAGGCTACTATTTGTGATACAGTAGAACTATATGATATTTGTCAATCGGCCCTTCCTCTTCATGTTGTAAAGCCTGAAATAAAACGTTCAGTTAACATATTTTTAAAACATGTTCGTGGTAAAATGGTTGATAACGCTGATCATTTGTTCGATTGCCCAATACGCAAAGTTGACTTTAATATGGTTGATTTAGAATTAAGAGATGACGAGGCAGGTAATTTGGGGGAAAAGGATAGAGAAAACTTAAATTTTATACTCAATCGCTTTGAGTTGTTGTTTGATGAAGTTTTTACAGCGAAAACAAATGTCTATCATGCTATAAACACAATAAATGAAGAACCGATATCTACTCGTTCATATAGATTATCAGGACCACGTAAAGAACTACTTAAAAAAGAAATACAAACTATGATTCAAAAAGATGTTATAGAAGAAAGTGATACACCATGGGTTTCACCGGTTGTAATGATTCCCAAAAAGGATGGGAAAATTCGTGTATGTGTTGATTATAGACGACTAAATGATATTACTATTCCTGATCGTTATCCGTTGCCAAGAATTGATGATTTGCTTCATGCAGCTAAGAAAACGAACTATATGTCAACTTTAGACTTACAAAGTGGATACTGGCAAATTAATGTTAAGGATGAACATATGGATAAAACTGGATTTATAACACCTTTTGGAACATATCGATTTAAAAGAATGCCTTTTGGTCTTCGAAATGCTCCTGCAACGTTTCAACGAGCAATGTATCAATTTCGTAATGGTATACCACAAATTCTAATTCTCATTTATCTTGATGATATTATTATTTGTTCTAGCAGTTTGAAAGAACATCTGTCAGATATCGAATCTGTATTTAAACGTCTTTATGAGAAAGGATTTCGTGTTAATCGAAAAAAATTTAATTTTATATGTACGAAAATTAATTATTTAGGACATACTCTGTCGGGTGATGGTATTCATGTTGATATAAATAAAACTGAAGCTATAGTTCAAATGAAGGAACCCCGAAATGTTAAACAGCTTTTAACATTTCTTCAAACTTGTTCGTGGTATTGTCGTTTTATTCATAACTTTGCTCATGTAAGCAAGCCATTAAGTCATTTAACAAAAAAAAAATGTTCCTTGGCAATGGAAGGGCGAACAACAAAATGCCTTTGAAAAATTGAAATTATTACTAGTGTCTCCACCAATTTTAAAGCAAGTTGATGAAAACATACCATTTTTATTAAAAACTGATGCTAGTGGTTATGCCATCGGAGCTGTTTTAGTCCAGGGGGAGGGTGATGGAGAACATCCAATTGAGTATGCAAGCAGACTGTTAACTGATGCTGAACGTAATTACTCAACAATCGAACGAGAAGCTTTAGCAATTGTTTGGGCCGTGAATAAGTTTCGAGGTTATTTTGAAGGAACAAAACTTATTTTATTAACAGATCATCAACCTCTTAAATGGTTAATTAGTCTTAAATCACCATCTGGAAGATTAGCCAGGTGGGCTCTTCAATTACAGTCTTATGATATTGAAATTAAATATGTTAAAGGAAAATTAAATAGTGTTGCGGATTCATTATCAAGACCAATCTTGTCATGCGATATTAATTTGTTTGAAATAGATTTTCCATCCAAGTCTGAAGAAGAGTTAAGAACGGAGCAAATGAAAGATTCTGAACTGGCAAAAATTATAAATTCTCTAGAGTTGTCTGTTCCTGAGAATGAAGGACTTGCTTTAAAATTCACTCAATTTGGGTATATATTAAATAATAGTGTTCTATATCGGTATTCTCAAAATTTGGAGGAAGCTCAGCTTGTAGTACCTGCTCATCAGAGACAAGAAATTATTGAAGAATTTCACTCATCAGACATAAGTGGACATTATGGAGTTGAAAGAACTAAAACTAAAATAAAAAACCATTTTTTTTGGCCAAGTATAAACAAAGACGTTAAACAATTTGTTAAATTATGTGTTAAATGTCAACGTTATAAGCCTGCAAATACGAAGCCTTCTGGTCTTTTCGAAACAAGTCCATGTCATCAGCGGTTTGAAGTTTTGGCAATTGATTTATTTGGACCTTTACCTTTAAGTAATGGTTTTAAGTTCATTTTTATTATTGAGGACACATCAACACGCTGGGTTGAAATATTCCATCTTAAAGAAGCAACAGCAGTTTCATGTGCAACAGTTTTATTAAATGACATATTTTTGCGTTTTGGTTTACCAAGACGTATTATAAGTGACAATGGTCCACAATTTATTTTAATGCAATATTTAGTTCGATCATTTGGAATCAATCAACAATTAATTCCTTTATATCATCCGCAAGCAAATATGGTAGAAAGGAAAAATCTTGATTTGAAAATACGCTTATCAATTTTGGTTGAAGATAAACATAATTCATGGAATTTATATTTGCCAGCTATCCGCTTCGCTCTAAATACCACTGTATGTCGTAATACTGGTCACACACCAGCATATCTAAATTTTGGTCGAGAATTACGTACTCCTGTAGAAATTTCACATGATTTATCCAAAATAATGTATAATGATAATTTTGTCGAAGAATTGATTCCTCAGTTGAATGCATTTGAAGAGGTGTTGAAGAGCGTTCAGAGCAATGACTTTAACAGACGAATAAATGACGTTAGTTGCACTAATAAAAAGCGTGTCATTAGTTATAAGTATGAAATTGGGAATTTAGTTTGGGTTACGACACATGTTCTAAGTAATGAGGCTAAGAATATTACTTCCAAATTTATACCAAAAAGGGATGGACCTTATATTATTTTGAAAAAACTAGGTGAGAATAGATTTGAGTTAGGAAGGGTAGAGAACAGTGAGTCTGTTGGCACTTATCATTCATCCGCCTTGACACTTGTGCATTGTAATTCGAATCAAATAAAACCATTATATCCTATTAGAAAACGAGGTCGCCCTCGAAAACTGTCTTTAAATTAAAATGTCGATTAATTTTGTTATATATGTTTAAAAACTTAATTTTCTTTTTGTAAATTAGTTTTGAGGGGGAGAATGTGGGATTCTTACATTTAATGTAGAAGTCCCATATTTTATGTTTCGAAACTGTTATAAAATACTTTGTCAATATTTTAAAAATATAATCAAATATCATTTGATTTCTTATTTTGATATAAAAGAAAATTATATAAATAAATTTAGTCAGAATTGATTTTGAAAACAATAAAGAAACAAGACTTTCTTATTATTTTTAATTTTTAATTTTTAATTTTTAATTTTTAATTTTTAATTTTTAATTTTTAATTTTTAATTTTTAATTTTTAATTTTTAATTTTTAATTTTTAATTTTTAATTTTTAATTTTTAATTTTTAATTTTTAATTTTTAATTTTTAATTTTTAATTTTTAATTTTTAATTTTTAATTTTTAATTTTTAATTTTTAATTTTTAATTTTTAATTTTTCATTTTTAATTTTTAATTTTTAATTTTTAATTTTTAATTTTTAATTTTTAATTTTTAATTTTTAATTTTTAATTTTTAATTTTTAATTTTTAATTTTTAATTTTTAATTTTTAATTTTTAATTTTTAATTTTTAATTTTTAATTTTTAATTTTTAATTTTTAATTTTTAATTTTTAATTTTAATTTTTATTTTTAATTTTTAATTTTTAATTTTTAATTTTTAATTTTTAATTTTTAATTTTTAATATTTAATTTTTAATTTTTAATTTTTAATTTTTAATTTTTAATTTTTAATTTTTAATTTTTAATTTTTAATTTTTAATTTTTAATTTTTAATTTTTAATTTTTAATTTTTAATTTTTAATTTTTAATTTTTAATTTTTAATTTTTAATTTTTAATTTTTAATTTTTAATTTTTAATTTTTAATTTTTAATTTTTAATTTTTAATTTTTAATTTTTAATTTTTAATTTTTAATTTTTAATTTTTAATATTTAATATTTAATTTTTAATTTTTAATTTTTAATTTTTAATTATTAATTTTTAAATATTTTTTTTTCATTTTTAAATCTTTAATTTTTAAATTTTTAATTTTCTATTTTTAATTTTTAATTTTTAGTTTTTAATTTTAAATTTTTAATTTTTAATTTTTAATTTTTAATTTTTGTTTTTAATTTTTAATTTTTAATTTTTAATTTTTAATTTTAAATTTTTAATTTTTAATTTTTAATTTTTAATTTTTAATTTTTAATTTTTAATTTTTAATTTTTAATTTTTAATTTTTAATTTTTAATTTTTAATTTTTAATTTTTAATTTTTAATTTTTAATTTTTAATTTTTAATTTTTAATTTTTAATTTTTAATTTTTAATTTTTAATTTTTAATTTTTAATTTTAATTTTTAATTTTTAATTTTTAATTTTTAATTTTTAATTATTAATTTTTAATTTTTAATTTTTAATTTTTAATTTTTAATTTTTAATTTTTAATTTTTAATTTTTAATTTTTAATTTTTAATTTTGAATTTTGAATTTTGAATTTTTAATTTTTTATTTTTAATTTTTAAATTTTTAATTTTTAATTTTTAATTTTTAATTTTTAATTTTTAATTTTTAATTTTTAATTTTTAATTTTTAATTTTTAATTTTTAATTTTTAATTTTTAATTTTTAATTTTTAATTTTTAATTTTTAATTTTTAATTTGTAATTTGTAATTTTTAATTTTTAATTTTTAATTTTTAATTTTTAATTTTTAATTTTTAATTTTTAATTTTTAATATTTAATTTTTAATTATTAATTTTAAATTTTAAATTTTAAATTTTTAATTTTTAATTTTTATTTTTTAATTTTTAATTTTAAATTTTAATTTTTAATTTTTAATTCTTAATTTTTAATTTTTAATTTTTAAATTTTAATTATTAATTTTTAATTTTCAATTTTTAGTTTTAAATTTTTATTTTTTAATTTTTAATTTTTAACTTTTAATTTTTAATTTTTAATTTTTAATTTTTAATTTTTAATTTTTAATTTTTAATTTTTAATTTTTAATTTTTAATTTTTAATTTTTAATTTTTAATTTTACATTTTTAATTTTTTTTTTAATTTTTAATTTTTAATTTTTAATTTTTAGTTTTTAATTTTTAATTTTTAATTTTTAATTTTTAATTTTTAATTTTTAATTTTTAATTTTTAATTTTTAATTTTTAATTTTTAATTTTTAATTTTTAATTTTTAATTTTTAATTTTTAATTTTTAATTTTTAATTTTTAATTTTTAATTTTTAATTTTTAATTTTTAATTTTTAATTTTTAATTTTTAATTTTTAATTTTTAATTTTTAATTTTTAATTTTTAATTTTTAATTTTTAATTTTTAATTTTTAATTTTTAATTTTTAATTTTTAATTTTTAATTTTTAATTTTTAATTTTTAATTTTTAATTTTTAATTTTTAATTTTTAATTTTTAATTTTTAATTTTTAATTTTTAATTTTTAATTTTTAATTTTTAATTTTTAATTTTTAATTTTTAATTTTTAATTTTTAATTTTTAATTTTTAATTTTTAATTTTTAATTTTTAATTTTAAATTTTTAATTTTAAATTTTAATTTTTAATTTTTAATTTTTAATTTTTAATTTTTAATTTTTAATTTTTAATTTTTAATTTTTAATTTTTAATTTTTAATTTTTAATTTTTACTTCTTAATTTTTAATTTTTAATTTTTAATTTTTAATTTTTAATTTTTAATTTTTAATTTTTAATTTTTAATTTTTAATTTTTAATTTTTAATTTTTAATTTTTAATTTTTAATTTTTAATTTTTAGTATTTAATTTTTAATTTTTAATTTTTAATTTTTAATTTTTAATTTTTAATTTTTAATTTTTAATTTTTAATTTTTAATTTTTAATTTTTAATTTTTAATTTTTAATTTTTAATTTTTAATTTTTAATTTTTAATTTTTAATTTTTAATTTTTAATTTTTAATTTTTAATTTTTAATTTTTAATTTTTAATTTTTAATTTTTAATTTTTAATTTTTAATTTTTAATTTTTAATTTTTAATTTTTAATTTTTAATTTTTAATTTTTAATTTTTAATTTTTAATTTTTAATATTTAATTTTTAATTTTTAATTTTTAATTTTTAATTTTTAATTTTTAATTTTTAATTTTTAATTTTTAATATTTAATTTTTAATTTTTAATTTTTAATTTTTAATTTTTAATTTTTAATTTTTAATTTTTAATTTTTAATTCTTAATTTTTAATTTTTAATATTTCATTTTTAATTTTTAATTTTAAATTTTTAATTCGTCATTTTTAATTCTTAATTTTTAATTTAAAATTTTTAATTTTTAATTTTTACTTTTAATTGTTAATTTGTTATTTTTGTTTTTATTTTTATTTTAAATTTTTAATTTTTAATTTTTAATTTTTAATTTTTAATTTTTAATTTTTAATTTTTAATTTTTAATTTTTAATTTTTAATTTTTAATTTTTAATTTTTAATTTTTAATTTTTAATTTTTAATTTTTAATTTTTAATTTTTAATTTTTAATTTTTAATTTTTAATTTTTAATTTTTAATTTTTAATTTTTAATTTTAAATTTTTAATTTTTAATTTTTAATTTTTAATTTTTGATTTTTAATTTTTAATTTTTAATTTTTAATTTTTAATTTTTAATTTTTAATTTTTAATTTCTAATTTTTAATTTTTAATTTTTAATTTTTAATTTTTAATTTTTAATTTTTAATTTTCAATTTTTAATTTTTAATTTTTAATTTTTAATTTTTAATTTTTAATTTTTAATTTTTAATTTTTAATTTTTAATTTTTAATTTTTAATTTTGTGGGATTCTTACATTTAATGTAGAAGTCCTATATTTTATGTTTCGAAACTGTTATAAAATACTTTGTTAATATTTTAAAAATATAATCAAATATCATTTGATTTCTTATTTTGATATAAAAGAAAATTATATAAATAAATTTAGTCAGAATTGATTTTGAAAACAATAAAGAAACAAGACTTTCTTATTGGCGCCCAACGTGAATTTTTTTATCCAGTCGTATCCTGGTATTAAAAAATAAATATTTTATATATTATTTTGTGTCTGTTATCCGGACATATCCTGGTTGGACTTTATTTCTTCGGGTTTGCCATCCAGATATTTGGAGGTTGTATTCTATCCTGGGTTGTTGGTGAACTATTAGTTTTTCAAGAGTTCCTGAATCATACCTTGGATTCATGTTTAAAAGCAGATTGGATTCCTTTTGAATTACTCAAGAATTCAATATCTAGTTGTGCCTTTGCCAGGAAATATTTGAATATCCTTTTATTGGATATTGGCTTCGTTTTCATTGGAAATACCCAAGATTATTGCAATATTTTCAACAATTATATAACTTAAACTTTATTGTGGTTTCCCGTGGAATATCCAGGATTATCCAAATATTATAATTCCATTGCTGATTATTTGCTGTGTATTGTGTGGATTCTCCCATTGGCTCCAGTTTATAATTAAAATTATATAAATAAAAACTGTAAGTTTTATTTGATTTTTACATTGCAATGCCTCGCCTGCGAAGATCGGTTTCACCAAGTTTAGAAGTTGGTAGTGCTACAGGCAATCCTGTGACTACCCCTTCTATTCATTCTGTTACTTTTTCTGATACCCAATTTCAAAGTTTATTTCATGAAAGAGTAAACGTTGAAACTTTAGCTGGTTTTTCAGAAAGATTTAACGGGGAATTTGATAGGAATATTTTAGAAAATTTTTTATCTAATCTCATTATTTATAAAGAAGTTAAACGTGTACCAAATGACATAGCTTTGAAGGAATTACCTCTTTTGTTTCGCGGATATGCTGCAATTTGGTTCTCGGGAATCGCTTTTGAAATAAACAGCTGGGAAACCGCTATAAAACGATTACGAGACCACTTTGCTCCATCGCAACAGCCATATGAAATTTATCAGGCTATATTTAATAATCCTCAGAAGATAGGAGAATCAACAGACATGTTTGTAGGTCGAAAAAGAGCTCTTTTTGCTCAAATTCCTTCTCAAAGATTAACTGTGGATGATCAATTAGACATGATTTATGGATTACTTCGTATTGATGTGCAAAAGACGATAAAACGTTATGAGATAAATAATTTTTCTGATCTTACGATTAAAGCTCGTATTTACGAGGCGCAACTTAAATTAGATCAAAGTTTGAATAATGATAATCAAGATTCAAAATTTAAAAGATGTCAATTTTGCCGTTCTAAGAATCATGCTATTGAGGTATGTAGGAAACTACAAGTGTATAGGGAGCAGGAACAATCACCAGAAGTTGTTAAAGAAACAATTAAATGTCATAAATGTGGTGAACCTGGGTATTATCGGTCTAATTGTCCGAAATGTGCTCCATATAGGAAAAATATGGGTAATGTAATTAACAACTGCAATTTCATAAATAGTGAGAGAAATAATGGTTTACCTAAAGGAGTCATACATTACAAGCATTTTCAAGAATTGGCTTGTATTGATTCTGCATCACGTACTAGTATGGCTAGTTACAATTTTTATATCTATCTTAAAAATACTAATCATAATTTCAACAAATCTGAAGCTGAATTAACTTTTGCTGATGGTGATCCGAAAATTCAAAAGGTTTTAACTACTTATGTTGATATTGAATTCGGAAACCGCGTAATTAAAACATTTTTTATGATTTTGCCCCATTCTAAATCAAAAAATACCTTGCTTGGTATTGATTTTATGGAAAAGGCGGGTATAATACTTGATACATCACAGATGATTTGGAAATTTGCTGATCAACCGAACATTAAATTTGATTATTTACTTGAGCTTGAATTCCAAATGGCATATCAAAAAATTTTTAATCAACCACAATCAAAAAGATGTCCGATAGAAAAGGCTACTATTTGTGATACAGTAGAACTATATGATATTTGTCAATCGGCCCTTCCTCTTCATGTTGTAAAGCCTGAAATAAAACGTTCAGTTAACATATTTTTAAAACATGTTCGTGGTAAAATGGTTGATAACGCTGATCATTTGTTCGATTGCCCAATACGCAAAGTTGACTTTAATATGGTTGATTTAGAATTAAGAGATGACGAGGCAGGTAATTTGGGGGAAAAGGATAGAGAAAACTTAAATTTTATACTCAATCGCTTTGAGTTGTTGTTTGATGAAGTTTTTACAGCGAAAACAAATGTCTATCATGCTATAAACACAATAAATGAAGAACCGATATCTACTCGTTCATATAGATTATCAGGACCACGTAAAGAACTACTTAAAAAAGAAATACAAACTATGATTCAAAAAGATGTTATAGAAGAAAGTGATACACCATGGGTTTCACCGGTTGTAATGATTCCCAAAAAGGATGGGAAAATTCGTGTATGTGTTGATTATAGACGACTAAATGATATTACTATTCCTGATCGTTATCCGTTGCCAAGAATTGATGATTTGCTTCATGCAGCTAAGAAAACGAACTATATGTCAACTTTAGACTTACAAAGTGGATACTGGCAAATTAATGTTAAGGATGAACATATGGATAAAACTGGATTTATAACACCTTTTGGAACATATCGATTTAAAAGAATGCCTTTTGGTCTTCGAAATGCTCCTGCAACGTTTCAACGAGCAATGGATCAATTTCGTAATGGTATACCACAAATTCTAATTCTCATTTATCTTGATGATATTATTATTTGTTCTAGCAGTTTGAAAGAACATCTGTCAGATATCGAATCTGTATTTAAACGTCTTTATGAGAAAGGATTTCGTGTTAATCGAAAAAAATTTAATTTTATATGTACGAAAATTAATTATTTAGGACATACTCTGTCGGCTGATGGTATTCATGTTGATATAAATAAAACTGAAGCTATAGTTCAAATGAAGGAACCCCGAAATGTTAAACAGCTTTTAACATTTCTTCAAACTTGTTCGTGGTATTGTCGTTTTATTCATAACTTTGCTCATGTAAGCAAGCCATTAAGTCATTTAACAAAAAAAAAATGTTCCTTGGCAATGGAAGGGCGAACAACAAAATGCCTTTGAAAAATTGAAATTATTACTAGTGTCTCCACCAATTTTAAAGCAAGTTGATGAAAACATACCATTTTTATTAAAAACTGATGCTAGTGGTTATGCCATCGGAGCTGTTTTAGTCCAGGGGGAGGGTGATGGAGAACATCCAATTGAGTATGCAAGCAGACTGTTAACTGATGCTGAACGTAATTACTCAACAATCGAACGAGAAGCTTTAGCAATTGTTTGGGCCGTGAATAAGTTTCGAGGTTATTTTGAAGGAACAAAACTTATTTTATTAACAGATCATCAACCTCTTAAATGGTTAATTAGTCTTAAATCACCATCTGGAAGATTAGCCAGGTGGGCTCTTCAATTACAGTCTTATGATATTGAAATTAAATATGTTAAAGGAAAATTAAATAGTGTTGCGGATTCATTATCAAGACCAATCTTGTCATGCGATATTAATTTGTTTGAAATAGATTTTCCATCCAAGTCTGAAGAAGAGTTAAGAACGGAGCAAATGAAAGATTCTGAACTGGCAAAAATTATAAATTCTCTAGAGTTGTCTGTTCCTGAGAATGAAGGACTTGCTTTAAAATTCACTCAATTTGGGTATATATTAAATAATAGTGTTCTATATCGGTATTCTCAAAATTTGGAGGAAGCTCAGCTTGTAGTACCTGCTCATCAGAGACAAGAAATTATTGAAGAATTTCACTCATCAGACATAAGTGGACATTATGGAGTTGAAAGAACTAAAACTAAAATAAAAAACCATTTTTTTTGGCCAAGTATAAACAAAGACGTTAAACAATTTGTTAAATTATGTGTTAAATGTCAACGTTATAAGCCTGCAAATACGAAGCCTTCTGGTCTTTTCGAAACAAGTCCATGTCATCAGCGGTTTGAAGTTTTGGCAATTGATTTATTTGGACCTTTACCTTTAAGTAATGGTTTTAAGTTCATTTTTATTATTGAGGACACATCAACACGCTGGGTTGAAATATTCCATCTTAAAGAAGCAACAGCAGTTTCATGTGCAACAGTTTTATTAAATGACATATTTTTGCGTTTTGGTTTACCAAGACGTATTATAAATGACAATGGTCCACAATTTATTTTAATGCAATATTTAGTTCGATCATTTGGAATCAATCAACAATTAATTCCTTTATATCATCCGCAAGCAAATATGGTAGAAAGGAAAAATCTTGATTTGAAAATACGCTTATCAATTTTGGTTGAAGATAAACATAATTCATGGAATTTATATTTGCCAGCTATCCGCTTCGCTCTAAATACCACTGTATGTCGTAATACTGGTCACACACCAGCATATCTAAATTTTGGTCGAGAATTACGTACTCCTGTAGAAATTTCACATGATTTATCCAAAATAATGTATAATGATAATTTTGTCGAAGAATTGATTCCTCAGTTGAATGCATTTGAAGAGGTGTTGAAGAGCGTTCAGAGCAATGACTTTAACAGACGAATAAATGACGTTAGTTGCACTAATAAAAAGCGTGTCATTAGTTATAAGTATGAAATTGGGAATTTAGTTTGGGTTACGACACATGTTCTAAGTAATGAGGCTAAGAATATTACTTCCAAATTTATACCAAAAAGGGATGGACCTTATATTATTTTGAAAAAACTAGGTGAGAATAGATTTGAGTTAGGAAGGGTAGAGAACAGTGAGTCTGTTGGCACTTATCATTCATCCGCCTTGACACTTGTGCATTGTAATTCGAATCAAATAAAACCATTATATCCTATTAGAAAACGAGGTCGCCCTCGAAAACTATCTTTAAATTAAAATGTCGATTAATTTTGTTATATATGTTTAAAAACTTAATTTTCTTTTTGTAAATTAGTTTCGAGGGGGAGAATGTGGGATTCTTACATTTAATGTAGAAGTCCCATATTTTATGTTTCGAAACTGTTATAAAATACTTTGTCAATATTTTAAAAATATAATCAAATATCATTTGATTTCTTATTTTGATATAAAAGAAAATTATATAAATAAATTTAGTCAGAATTGATTTTGAAAACAATAAAGAAACAAGACTTTCTTATTATTTTTAATTTTTAATTTTTAATTTTTAATTTTTAATTTTTAATTTTTAATTTTTAATTTTTAATTTTTAATTTTTAATTTTTAATTTTTAATTTTTAATTTTTAATTTTTAATTTTTAATTTTTAATTTTTAATTTTTAATTTTTAATTTTTAATTTTTAATTTTTAATTTTTAATTTTAAATTTTTAATTTTTAATTTTTAATTTTTAATTTTTAATTTTTAATTTTTAATTTTTAATTTTTAATTTTTAATTTTTAATTTTTAATTTTTAATTTTTAATTTTTAATTTTTAATTTTTAATTTTTAATTTTTAATTTTAATTTTTAATTTTAATTTTTAATTTTTAATTTTTAATTTTTAATTTTAATTTTTAATTTTTAATTTTTAATTTTTAATTTTTATTTTAAATTTTTAATTTTTAATTTTTAATTTTTAATTTTTAATTTTTAATTTTTAATTTTTAATTTTTAATTTTTAATTTTTAATTTTTAATTTTTAATTTTTAATTTTTAATTTTTAATTTTTAATTTTTAATTTTTAATTTTTAATTTTTAATTTTTAATTTTTAATTTTTAATTTTTAATTTTTAATTTTTAATTTTTAATTTTTAATTTTTAATTTTTAATTTTTAATTTTTAATTTTTAATGTTTTAATTTTTAATTTTTAATTTTTAATTTTTAATTTTTAATTTTTAATTTTTAATTTTTAATTTTTAATTTTTAATTTTTAATTTTTAATTTTTAAATTTTAATTTTTAGTTTTAATTTTTAATTTTTAATCTTTAATTTTCAATTTTTAATTTTTAAATTTAAATTTTAATTTTTAATTTTTAATTATTAATTATTAATTATTAATTATTAATTTTTAATTTTTAATTTTTAATTTTTAATTTTTAATTTTTAATTTTTAATTTTTAATTTTTAATTTTTAATTTTTAATTTTTAATTTTTAATTTTTAATTTTTAATTTTTAATTTTTAATTTTTAATTTTTAATTTTTAATTTTTAATTTTTAATTTTTAATTTTTAATTTTTAATTTTTAATTTTAATTTTTAATTTTTAATTTTTAATTTTTAATTTTTAATTTTTAATTTTTAATTTTTAATTTTAATTTTTAATTTTTAATTTTTAATTTTTAATTTTTAATTTTTAATTTTTAATTTTTAATTTTTAATTTTTAATTTTTAATTTTTAATTTTTAATTTTTAATTTTTAATTTTTAATTTTTAATTTTTAATTTTTAATTTTTAATTTTTAATTTTTAATTTTTAATTTTTAATTTTTAATTTTTAATTTTTAATTTTAATTTTTAATTTTTAATTTTTAATTTTTAATTTTTAATTTTTAATTTTTAATTTTAATTTTTAATTTTTAATTTTTAATTTTTAATTTTTAATTTTTAATTTTTAATTTTAATTTTTAATTTTAATTTTTAATTTTTAATTTTTAATTTTTAATTTTTAATTTTTAATTTTTAATTTTTAATTTTTAATTTTAATTTTTAATTTTTAATTTTTAATTTTTAATTTTTAATTTTTAATTTTTAATTTTTAATTTTTAATTTTTAATTTTTAATTTTTAATTTTTAATTTTTAATTTTTAATTTTTAA
>CAVMKG010000011.1:5000-32500 GCA_963682025.1 Cordilura impudica
ATATAATATAATATAATATAATATAATATAATATAATATAATATAATATAATATAATATAATATAATATAATATAATATAATATAATTATAATATAATATAATATAATATAATATAATATAATATAATATAATATAATATAATATAATATAATATAATATAATATAATATAATATAATATAATATAATATAATATAATATAATATAATATAATATAATATAATATAATATAATATAATATAATATATAATATATATAATATAATATAATATAATATAATATAATAAAGGGTCCGCCATCTAACGTTTTTTTTCAACTAGTGCTTATTTCGTGAATGGTAACGCTTAGCTCATGTCTGATTTGACAGGTAATTAGTTTTATCCTTCCGCTGAACGAATATGGTTGTGTATACGCTTGAACAACGCTCGGAAATATTGCGACATTACTTTGAAAATCATGGTAATGTTGCAGAATGTGTGCGAAAATTGCGTACGGATTTTTTAAGAAGAGAAGCACCGTCAGCTCCGTATGTTCGTCATCTTGTGAAAAAAGTGACAGAAACTGGCATCCTCATCGATAAACCAAAGCGTGAAAAGCCAAAACAGTGCGTAGACCCGAGAATATTGCTGCTGTGGCAGAAAGTGTGCGTGAGGCGCCATCAACATCAATTCACCGTCGTTCTCAAGAATTGAACATTTCGGAGGCATCATTGAGACGAATTTTGCATAAAGACCTTGGTATGACGCCATACAAAGTCCAATTGGTTCAGGAGTTGAAGCCAACTGACCATCCAATGCGTTTTCGCTTCGCTAAGTGGACCTGCGATTGACTTACAGAAGATGCCGATTTTGCCAAAAAAAAAATCATCTTTTCAGATGAAGCTCATTTTGATCTTGGCGGGTATGTAAACAAGCAAAATTGTCGCATTTGGGGCACAAAAACGCCGCACGCATACATTGAAAAGCCGATACACCCAAATCGAGTCACTGTTTGGTGCGGATTTTGGTCCAGAGGCATAATTGGGCCATTTTTCTTCGAAACTGAGCAAGGAGTGGACGTTACAGTCAATGGCGATCGTTATCGGGCAATGTTGAACGAATCTATGTTCACAAAAATTGAAGAGGAGGATATTGGCAACATTTGGTTTACACAGGACGGCACTACGTGCCACACAGCCGAAGCTACCCTCGATGTTTTGCGCTCTGTTTTTGAAGATCGCATTATCAACCGCAGAGCTGATGGCATTTGGCCAGAGAAAATTGACGCTTTAAAGGACAATATTCGTGAAGCCATTGGTGAAATACAGCTGCACACAATCGATAATGTGCTTAAAAATTGGACCGATCGTGTAGGCTACTGCATGGCCAGCCGAGGCAGCCATTTGAATGAAATTATATTCCATTATTAACCGGAAGGATTGTACTTTCAAATAAAAAAAGAAATTTGAGATAATATTCAGTAGTTTTTTTATAGCATTTTCAAAAAAAAAAATGTGTTTGGCGGACCCTTTATATGCAAAACATTTTGCACAAAGCAAAATTTTCAGATTAGTTAGGTGCACTGAAATAGTAAAAGACATAAAGGAAAATGATAGTCAGGATAAGATCATTCAATATTATCATGAGAACAGCAATCACAGAGGCATACAAGAAACACATGATCACCTTAAAGGCGAATACTATTTTCCGTATATGAAATCAAAGATAATTCAAACAATAAATAATTGCGTTTCATGCCAAGGATTAAAGTATGACAGACACCCTTCAAAAACTCGATTTGAAAAACCCCCAACACCTGTTAAACCACTAGACATAATACATATAGATATTTATACAATTAGCGGGAAAAACATTTTAACAGTTATAGATAAATTTTCCAAATTTGCTGCCGCTTACACTTTAACAGTGAGAAATAGCCTTTGCGTAATTAAATCTTTAAAACACTTTCTAAGCCTGCATGGCATTCCTAAAGAAATTGTTTGCGATCAAGGAACAGAATTCAATTCAAACATATTTAAAGATTTTTGGCAACAATATCAAATTAACTTGCATTTTACATCTTTTCAGCAATCAAGCAGCAATGCCCATGTAGAGAGACTTCACTCAACATTAACTGACACATACAGACTTATAGTAGAGAAAATTAAAGATAGAAAGTTGGAAATGGACCACGATGATATTCCAACAGAGAAAATTATAACGTACAATAATGCAATCCACTCTTCCACAAAATTAACACATTTCGAACTCTTCTACGGAAGAACCTACAAATTTGACCGTCAGACCACATTCAACAACGAGTATGAATATCTTTCCAAAATTAATCAGTTTCAAACTCAACTCTACGAATCTATTAGAAGTAAATTAGAAACCGACACGGATAAACGCATTGAGAAACTTAATACAGACAGACAAGGACCATTAAATTACGAGGAAAATTACTATATATATAGAAAAGAATGTAGGAGAAAAAACTAACACCAAGATTAACTAGGCACAAAGTAAAACAAAACAACAAAGCAACACTATTAACTACACAAAACCAAAAACTCCACAAATCTAAAATAAAGAAAAGACGATTTTGAAAACTAAATTAATTATCTTATGTCCATTTTAGATTAATAACCACAATAAGTGCACAAACACTGAACACTCAAAACTTGAGCGATACACAGGGTTTGTTGCAAATAAAATTGGGAACAGCCAAAACAATAACAGACTACAACAACCTGATACATATCATAAAACTCGATTCATATAGTAATAATGTTATGAAAATTGAAGAATCATTAAAACATTTCACACGTTCATATTACAACAAAGTTTCTCCTGAAATGACAAAATATAAGCTAACAGATCTCAAGAATAAATTGAATTGAATTACAGAAGAGGATTATTTAATGGTATATGATCAGCAATAAAATTAATTACATGAGATATGGACGAGCAAACAAAATATACTCAACACCAAAATTATTGAAAGAATGGAAAACATTACAAATCGTATAAATAGGGAACAAGATATTATAGTTCGGTCATTACAACACTCACAAAACAGCACTCTCTGCAATTCCAAACTTATTAACGACATTCAATACCAAAATCAGATCACTTATCATATCGATTTATTGTCAAATCATATTGCAAGTATTTCCGAAGCAATGATCTTATCCAGACTTAAAATTATACCAAAAATGATTTTAAATATGGAATAACTAAAAGAAATTGAAAACAATCTGAGAAACCAATCCATTAAAGTCGATACCTAGAACATTTGTATGAACTCCTAGAGTTACAAGCTTACTACAATAACACAAATATCATTTTCAATATTCTTATTCCTCATATCCCTCATGATCAATATATAATCTCCCACACAATCCCCATTCCAATTAATAAAACAAAAGAAATAATAATAAAACCATATATAATTTATAGCAATGAGAAAATTCAATATTTCGACAATTTCTGCAAAAAAAATTGAAAACTTGTATTACTGCAAAGAAAGTTCTCAACAAGAAACAATAGGAAAATCCTCATGCTTTGGAAAAGTCATAAATAACCTGGAAGCCAACTGTAAACTCAACGATGTAGGCCAGATAACAAAAGTCTCACAACCCGAAAAAGGACTTGTGTTAATACCAAATTTACCAGCAACAGAAATGAAGACATAATGCGACTCAAAGAAACATATTATTGAAGGAAACTTATTATTACATTTCAAAAACTGTGTTTTTATCATCAATGAAATTACCTACAAAGGTAACCCAAACATATATTGGGACGAATTTATTCTAAACCCATCCGCACAAGTAAACATAAAACCCCTGTCCACAATGGAAAGCTTGAGTATACCCAAACTTAAGGAGTACCATTTAAAAAATAAACTAGCCATTGAAGTCTTATCGAATAATACAGAACTACACAGACACATAAACTACGGCCTCTTAATTGCAATAGTTGGTGTAATAATTATCATATTCATAACCAAGCAGAAAACTAAATTCGCTATAAATGAATTTCCCACTCCAAATATAGTCGCTCCTGACCGTCAATACTTTTGGCCGTCGCTCCATACTAAGGGTTGAGGAGTTACAGAAACAACTGCAACCACAACAACAACAGATACACAAAAGAAGACACCTAGATTAAATAGCTGCATCAGCATATAAGTAACAGACACAACGAAGAAGATACCTAGATTAAACAACCGTATCAGCATATATTACATTGTTAAAATAACGAAAACCAAGTCATTACAAATTTTAGTAAATGTTGAAATATAAAACTTTTGATTGATTGATAAACAAAATTACTTAATTGCGAAACTATTTAAAATAAATATAAAATGCAATTTATTGAACTTTAATGTGTGTAAGCACTTTTGTATTTAGCTAATACACTTTTGTATTTAGTTAATAAGTTTCATTTTAAAAAGAAAAGAAAATAATAAAGTTAGTTGTAATTTGGTAACAAAGGAAAGAAGTTGTGTTTTTTTTAAGAGTGTTTATAATCATTAAGATAACTCGGGCGTAAATATTTGCTTATGCTAGCTTAATTTGATGGGAACAATAACTCGCTTTGTTCCCCATGATTTCCCAAAGCCAAACGTGTGCGACAGAATGCAGGTGTCACATTGTACATGCGGCGCTTATGTAGCTGAAAAGGAAACAACAAAAAAACGTCTCGTTGGTTTTTTTCTTGTTTCTCAGTCCTGTCATGCTCTAGAGTCTAGACGAAACTAGAACAGCTACTGCCCTAGCTTCCCATCTTTTATTTATACTTATCTTAAAATTAACTAACAATGACAACAATTAAATAATAACATTGGCCTTAAAACTAACTAAAATTAAAAAAAAAAAAACAATAACAATAATAATACAAGAAATACAAATAATCATAATATAAAAAAAGTACAAATAAAGCAATGCAATTTTTCATGGTCGTGACCTAGTGCAATCGTTCACTTAAACATAAGCTGTAGTGCTAAACGCGGAAGTTTATTAAAACAAACAATAAACAAAACCGAGTTAATGCCATTACGCTAAAACAAAACGAGACAAAAATGCGTTCATAAAAAAGATGCATCAACATGAAAACGCCAAACAATTAAATAACCCAAAATAATTGTCAACAATAATAACAAAAAAAAAAAAAAACAGCCCATGGTAACGCGTTCGTTAGTATTGTTAAATATTGGGTTACACAAAATCGCGACCATAAGCATGATAACATAAACAACTATACTCGAGGAAAGTTAAGGGTAAAGCTAATTTCCCTAGAGAAAAATTATAGTAATAACAATGTAATCTTACGATTAATTAATTACAATTAATTAAATTATTATGCTCTCGCATTTTTTCCCTAATATATTTCAGCAAATTATTTTATATTATACATTACATTATTATTATATTATATATTATAATATTATCCCATTAACGACGAATGGGTAGAAAAATACCCAAAAATAGAGCTATCTTAGAAAAGTTCCAGCTGGAGCAAGGCGCAAGTTATTGCAAATCTTTTTTCACGAATTGATAGAAGAAAGACAAAACTAGTAAACAAAAATTTTAAGAGTCACATAGGAATATGACTTGGGGAAAAATTAGCGGGTCAAAAGTCAATAATTTAACAGAGTAAAAATTTGTTGACATAAATGGATCTGGAAAGTTTGAGGTGTGGACTTTCCGAAAACTCTCTTGGTAACTTATAGCATAACATGTCTTCTATCCAAAAAATAAGAACCACCCGGATAGGTCTATTCCTCTGGGCTACAGATTCAATTTTACGGCATGGGTATTTAAATACCCACTTAGACATAAAAGGGTTCTAAAACAAATTTTTTATTTTTTATTATTTATTTAAATGAATCTACATAAAAATTTGTTTTTTGTAATGTATTTTAGAATATCATAAAAAAAATCCGTTTTATTTTATTTGTATTGAGGATTACACGTTATATAAGAGATACATTACTATTTAGATTTTTTTGTATCTTTTCAATGTTTTTTGAAACTGTTTAAAAAAGTACTTTGAATGTAAGTTTGCATGGCATTTTATGCATCCATACTCAGTTTTACCTCCACATTCCCCACAGCGGCAGCGTTGACCAATCTTTTCAATCATATGACTAAACTTATCCATCCACTTTGCCATTACTTGCGCGTTTGTGACAACTCTTTTATAACCACGGGAACGATTTTCAGTTATTGTTATCAATGCTTCTACGACAGTTATGCGAAAATTAAGTTGACTTATGACTAGCACGCCTTTAAGTTTTCTGCAGATGCAGTGAAACTTCCAAGCATTTACCATAGCAGCATCCATCGCATTAGTAAGTAACGGCCAGTACCTTTTTTCCGCGAATTTGAATGCGGTAGTTGTTCATAGCATTATCAAATAAATCAACTCCACCCATTCGCTGATTGTAATGATGTAAATACATTCTGAATTATGCGAAAAGATTCATCATCTATGAGTATTGCGGTGCTTTTATTGGGGGGATGGTTTTTTTAAATTTCCGTTATAATTTCCTCTGTGTAATTGGGGTATGTAAAGGTTTTTCTATGTTTGTTTTTGAAAATTAGCTCGAGTTTTATACGAGGATTAGAGCTTCCAAAGCCTTAAAGTCATTTATTGGTTTTTCTGAAATGGGTATACCATCATCGCAATTTTCTTCTGCTGAGTGAATGGTGTTACCTGAACTGGCTTGATTAGAGAGTGCGTCAAATGTGTTCATATTTAAAGCTTCCAAAGGGATAGTTGTTATTCGGCTAAGGGCAGCGGCGTTTGTATTTAGCTTCCCTTTCTTGTAAATGATTTCGTAGTCATACTCTTCTAACTTCAACCGCCATCTGACTATTTTAAATTTTGCTCCTTGGGGCTCGTAATCCATGTGTGGGGTTTTTGGTCTGTTATAATTCTGAAACGGTGACCGAATAAGTATGGTCGAAAGTATTTGGTAGCCCAAACTATGGCTAAGTGTTCTTTCTCTATTGTGGAGTAATTTATTTCCGATGTTGTGAGTGTGCGACTTGCGTAGCAGATCGGTTTATCGTATCCAATGGAACCTTGTGACAGGATGGCTCCTATCGCGAAATTACTTGCATCCGTTGTAAGGTTAAATGGCTTCGAAAAATCTAGATATTGTAAGTTTGGGTCGTTAGTCAGGAGGCTCTCACAAATTTCAAAAGTTCTCTTATATTTGTCGTCGACTATAACAGTTTTATCCTTCTTTAGACATGTTGTAAACGGTTTTGTTATTTTGGCAAAGTCTTTTATAAATTTGCGGTAATAACCTAATAGACCCAGAAATGATTTATTTCTTTCTGATTTGTAGGAATTGGAAAATTTTCAATGGCTGATATTTTATCAGGGTTTGGGTTTACACCTTCAGTAGTCACTAAATGACCCAAAAATGCGCACTCTTTGTGCAAGAATTCCGATTTATCTAGTTGAACTTTGAGGTCGGCTTCTCTAAGGGCTCCAAAAACTTTTCCCAAGTTTTCCGTATGTTCTTGGAGTGAGGTGGAATACACAATAAGGTCATGTTAGTAAACCAAACATGTAGTTCCTATCAAATCTCTTAAGCCCGAAAGGCATTCTTACGAACTCGTAGTGCCCATCTTCTACTGTAAATGCGGTCTTAGAAACATCTTTTGGATTCATTTCTATTTGATGAAATCGGCTAGCTAAATCCAGCGTGGTGAAATACATGCATTTACCGAGTTTGTCTAATATTTCATTTATATTTGGTATCGGGTACCTATCCGAGACTGTTTTCTCGTTAAGTTTCCTATAATCGATAACTAGACGCCATTTTCTCTTCCCACTAGCGTCCGCTTTTTTTTGGGACTATCCATACTGGTACATTCCAAGTTGAGTAGCTTTCCCGTATGATACCCTGGTTCAACATGTCTGCAATTTGTCTTTGTAAATCCGCTTTATGGACATGGGGATACCTATATGACTTGGTATAAATGGGAATATCATCTTTCGTAATAATGTCGTGTTAAATTTTATTAGTAAAAGTAAGAGATTGATTTTCTTGAAGGAAAACATCTTCAAATTTTTACATAGTTTTGTGATAACTTTCCGTTCCTCTAAATTTAAGTGGTCAATTCTAAGATTTTCCAGTAAATTAGGGTTTTGATATTCAGGATAATGTTCGAAGTTAATATTGTTAATTTCTCTGTAGCGTGAATCTGTGATTGGATCTACTTTAATCGGGCTTTCCATTAAAATTATTTTATCCGTATTTGATTTATTGTTCAATTCAACAAAACTGTACCAGTTTTTTGCTATAACATGCCGGGAGAAATAGTTACTTCGGGGTTAATTGTAATAGTAGGGATTAAGAGATCGCCATTTTCTAAATCCACAGGAATCTTAATAATAGCTTTCGTTGTCGGTGCTATTAGAAATTTATTGAAGTTAAATTTGGTTTAAAGGACAAGGAATTCTTTGTGATTAATTGTTTTCTCTCGAGGTCTATCTTTGCACTCAATTTAGTAAGTATATCGAGTCCAATAGACCATCAAAGTAGTTGTGAAATTTGAAAACAAAAAATTCTTGGTTTCCGTTTTCCTTGAATTCTATGAACGAGGGAATATTAACCTTTTTATTCAATTGGTGTTTGTTTAACACGGTAGTTATTATTATTGGTATACATTCTTCCATATTCAAACGTCCAGTGTATTCTGGATTAATATAAGATGCCGATACACCCGTATCTATCAGAAAGCGGAGTGGATGTCCAAATGGGGATAAAATGTTTATATAAGGGAGGTTAGTACCATGTTTGTTGATATCTAAGTATCCTGTTGAGTTTTGGAGGCATTTAATTGAAAATTTCCCACGTCTTCAATTTCGTTATAATTTTCCATGTCACGCACATGTCACATGTCACGTTATAGTCCTCAGGGTCAGAATAAGTATAGAAATTTTCAAGGTTTTGATGAATGAGATGGATTTCTCTTGGAAATCTTCGTGTTTGTCCACTATTGTTTCTAAGGTGAGTGTAACCTGAGCTAGTGTCCATGGGTTCTGGTGTCTGATATTTTGTGTTAGTGTTTAATTGTGGTTATCTGAAATTGTTAAATTGGTTTTGGTTACTTGTGGCTGTGTGATAGTATGTTTGCTTAGGTGTTGGTGAATTAAAATTGTGTGCTAACTGAGGTCTAGGGAATGACTGATTGACTGGTAATTGTGTTTTATTGTAATAAATGGGAGGATTATAATTCATGTTTTGTTGTGGTCTGTAATTGTTTGTTAGTTGCGCTCTAGGAATAAATGGTTTTTGATAGTGAGGGTGTAAATGTTGTGGATTATATGTTCTATGGGTTTCTTGCTTCTTTACTAGGTTTCTATTTTCTTGTTTAATATGGAACATGTTTTGTTCAGTAACACAGTATGAAAAAGTTATTGGCAATGTTTCTGGTTTCATAGCCCTAATTGAGGAACCCAATGGTTCCTTAACACCGGAAAAGAATGTATTGAGGCACATTTTGGCAAACAAATCTCGTTTAGCTGCTTTTATATTGGGATCTAATTCATGAATCATTAAGTGATTATTTATTATACCTTGAATTTCTACCACTGAGCTATAAAATTTTTCTAAAGTTTTATTATTTTGTTTCAAGAGATGTAAGTCTCGAATCAATGAGGTCTCATTTCGCTTATCGGAGTAATGCAATATAAGATTATTTTTAATGCTTTGCCAGCTCAAATCCGTGCTGTACATGCTTAGTATTTCATTTGCTTCTCCTTCGATTTTGTTACGTATGGATCTTAAGATCATTTTGGCAAAAGGAGTGCCATCGATAGGTGACAATATCGAAAGTATTTCCTCCACATTGTTTGAAAAGTCGAATAACAATCTGGGGTTCCCGTCAAATTTCGGAAGATCCTTGACAGCATCTGGGATTCTTAAAGATTCCAGAATATTTTTTACTGTCGAGGGTGTATTATCTGTGGAATTCATTGTAGTATTACTTTGACTATCTTGATTTACACTCATATCAATTTCAGATTCCGGAATTGGAATAAGGGTTCTTGGAATAAATTAAGGACGAAATTTAGGCTTATAAAGTTTTATTTGTATTTAAACAAAGACATATATTTAAAAAGATTTACAGGAGGGTCTCTTGAGAATCGCTGGTCTTTAAAAATATATGGATTTTTTTATTTCGTAATTAAGTAATTTTGTTTATCAAATCAATTTAAAAGTTTTATATTTCAACATTTATTCAAATTTGTAATGACTTGGTTTTCTTTATTTTAACAATATAATATATGCTGATACGGTTGTTTAATCAGGTGTCTTCTTTGTTGTGTCTGTTGTTACTTTTACGCTGATGCAGCTAATTAATCTAGGTGGCTTCTTTGGTGTATCTGTTATTGTTGTTGTTGTGGTTGCAGTTGTTTCTGTAACTCACGCAAATTATTGGGAAACCCTAGTACGTTATGGTTCCCATAAAATTAAGTTAGAGTAAGCAAAATTATAACTTTATTTTTTGAATATATTAGTATGCAGATGAGAATATCTCTTCAGTTCAATTCTAGGCTACAAAGTGATTACTTGTTTAATATATTTGTTCTCTAAAATCGTTGTGTTGCGTTTATATTAAAAAGGTGAGTTGGGCCGAGTGGGTGGCCCAACAGTGATAATTTTTTTGACGTGCGCGCAAGGACGCGCTTAACTTCAATACGAACAGAAAAATGTAAGTTCATGCAATTGACGGTATGGTCAGAGTGGAATTATGTTTTCACTTATTCGATTTACATAATTTAGAATTTCATACAGCTATACAAATAATCATGAAAAAATGGAACCATATTCAACAGACAAAGAACATACCGGAGGGTCAATTTGTGAAAATTCTGGATTTCTGCTTCAAGGGCAATAACTATTTTAAATTTAACAACACACTGTACTAGCAAACTTACAGTATGCCAATGGGTAATCCACTCTCACCGACCATAGCAAATATAGTGCTTGATGATATATTGGACGAAACACTACAACGACTCAGAGAAAAAAATAGAAATTAAGACAATATACAAATACATGGATGATTTCTTCGCTATTATTAAAAAAGAGGATAAAGACACTGTTTAGAAATGCCTCAACATTACAAAAAATTTGCCGTCACTGTTCACTTGTCACAATTACTCTCTTTTTGTTAATTGTTTCTTTCTAATTGCTTATTAACATTGTACTTTTTTTAACGTAAGTCAATCGCGTTTATTGAGAACTTAACAAAAACATTTAAAAACTTACTCGTGTACACAGAGCAATCAAACACGATATCAATACCTGTTTTTACGGCTCGTGTAATTTTCACATATCAACAGACCCAAATAACTATTTGTTATTTTTTGCTGTTTAGAAACTACTTTCACTACGAACAATTTTGTTGGCAAAATATTACAAATTGTGACTCAAATTTCTTACGTCCCTTTACGATTCTATTTTTATCGCTAGCAAGCAAATTTAACCCAATTATTGTTTGAAATTTAATTCATAAATATTAAATACATTATTTTTTACAAAATGTCAATAAATAAATTCGTAAATTGTACAAATGATTTATTCGATTTTGAAAGTTCACAAGCTGAAGCTCAAATCGAAAACAATTGGCATGCGTTGGAAATTCTTCGTGAAGAATTGGAATCGCTTTGGACGCAAGTCAAGCGATCATATGAGGAGTGTAGGGATTCAGAAGATGACAAAGATAAACACATTGCAAAACCAAGTTACGGGAACGATACCGTAAGACTCTATTAGTATATAAAAATTGTCTGTCCTCAATAAATGCTGAAATTCTTGCATATACAACAACCACCTCTGAAAAACCAGAACGTCAATCAAATTCGACCCTAGACACTGAGGCTTCACTTATAAGGTTGCCATCCTGCGATAAAGATACCTATTTTGGGGATTATAAGTTATGGCCCAGGTATCGGGATCTCTTTACAGCTATATACATAAATAATTCCCGGGTTAGCAATGTCGAAAAATTGTTCCATTTGAAACAAAAAACGCTAGGCGAAGCCAGGGATATAATTTCTCACGTCCATTTAACCAACGATGGTTTTAATCTTGCCTGGAAAAATTTGGTGGACCGCTACGAAAATAAATGGATGCAGGTAAACGAGCAGCACAAAATTATTTTAGATTTATCACACACCTCTATTGACTCTGGTGCTTCAATCAAAATATTACAAAGGACAATTAATGATTCCCGGCAATCTCTAGACATATTAGCATTGACACAACGAAATGGGAATCATTCCTAATATTTATTTGTTCACAAAAGCTTCCCAGATCACTCGTGTAAGAGTTTGAAAATTCACGCGAAGATTGCGCAGAAGTTCCAAGGTGGAATGAATTCGACAAATTTTTGACCCATAAATTCAAAACTTTAGAATCAGTCGGAAACATAAAATCTTCAAAGGATAAATTTACTCAGCCCAAATCCGAAAATTTTAAATATGCTCCCAAAAAAAACGTGGCCACTCCTTTTCAAACACATTTGTCACCATCTGAAAACCCACCCAAAAATAATTTTGCCTCTAAGCCAAATAATAGTTTTCAACATAAAGTCACCACATGTCAACATTGTAAAGAGTCACATTACCTTCGATCTTGCCTCAAATTTTTAGCAAAAAATGTTAATGACCGAATTCATACAGTAAAAGTCACAAATTCATGTTATAATTGTCTCTCTGTCGACCACAGTGTCAAGGAATGTCCCAGTAAATATAGCTAAACAAAGACATAACACATTGTTGCACAAGGCAAATGAGTCCCAATCTTCCCATTTGCTTCAGAATCAAGTAGATCAAATATTCCTAGTCTCACATCCTTCACCCTACAAAAAGACAAACGATCCTCATCAAGCCCACTGGATCGAGAAACTTTCACTGCCATACTCCAAATCGAAACAAAAGAACAGAGATTCGAGGCAAGAGCTACCATCGACCCTGGGTCTCAATCAACCTTTATATCGGACAAGTTAAAAAATCGCTTAAAGCTGACAACTAAGCCACATTTGGTTCACGTCACTAGCTTAAATCAAAACATATCCGAAACGTCTACAAAACCTTAGTTTTAAATTAGAAGTGTTTGCGCCAGTCCTCAAGATCCTTCCTTCTAATTTACCGCCACAAACGCTGGACTTACACCACTTAAGTAAAACTGCTAAATTAGAACTTGCAGACCCTCACTTTTTCGTAAGTCATCCTGTTGACCTCCTTATTGTCCTCGAATTAGGACCCTCTATTTATTGTTTGGAGACAGCCATGAAATCAATTGGATCCCTTTTGTCACAAAAAACAGTATTTGGCTGGATTGTGGGGAGACCAATCAAAAAAAAACGACTCAAAATACAACCACTATTTCACTATATAATGGACCGTCCCTTGACCAAATCTTCACACGCTTTTGGGAGGTGGAGAAAACCCCAAAACAAATTTTGAGGTCAGATGAGAATACATTTTGTGAAAATAGTATCAAATATACTACGCGTAGAAACAACATGGAAAGATTCATATATTGTTAGCATGTTGAGTTGGGACGTATTGCACACATAATTCAAAAGTGACTCAACTCAAAATTTTAATTTTTCGGGTTTATATGCTTAAACTATGCACAAAACACTTGTTTATCTATAAAAAAATATCAGCGTGTTATGTTGTTGTTAACTGTTGCTAAAAAATAGTTATATCTTGATTTATGTTATGTCCTTCTTTATAATTAATTGTTTCAATTGTCGATTTCTAAAAAATGAAAATTTTGAGTTGAGTCACTTTTGAATTATGTGTGCGATATGAGACAAATCTCTCCCTCGGATATTAATAAGGCCCCAAATTATCACCTGCCGCAACACGCAGTAATAAAACCACACAGATTGATAAACCAGAGATTGGTTTTTAATGCCTCCAACCCAACGTCAAAGAAGAATAGTCTTAACGACATTTTATATCTAGGACCCACTCTTCAGCAAGATCTTGTTCTACTGATATCAAAGTGGAGATTTTTCCGTTATGTATTCAACGCCGACGTCACAAAAATGTACCGGCAAATACTAATGACCCGACCCAAACCAATTATCAGCGAATCCGAAAATCCGAAAATGACCCTATCGAAGATTTCGAACTCCTCACAGTCGCTTTCGGAGTCAATTGTGCCCCATTTCTGGCCATCAGAACCCTTCTGCAACTCGCTGAAGAAATAAAATCGACACACCCTCTAGATTCAAAAATTTTACAACAAAACATGTATATGGATGATGTTCTAGCCGGCGGTCACACCTTGACAGATGCCAGCGGATCCAGAAAAGACCAAACCAGCGTTTTAGAATCAGCAGGCTTTGACCTAATAAAATGGACTTCCAACGACCCTCGAGTAATCCAGGATTTGCCAAATCAAGCACTTTTACCAGTAGGTTGGTTCAATTTATCTGAAAATTCTGGAATAAAGACGCTCGGGATAAAATGGATTTCATCGGACTCATTCACCTTTACAGCCCCAGATGTCGAAATAAAACAAACTTTTTCAAAACGCGAAGTATTATCAACAATAGCCAAATTTGTTGACCCTTGCGGATAGCTAGCCCCAATTATTGTAGACGCAAAATTAATCATGTGACAAATATGGCTAGACAAAATAGATTGGGATGACATTTTGAAACCCCTTGCACATATAAAAGGACATTAATATTCTCAAAATACCCCGTTGCATTCATTATAGCCCCTCCTGTGAAATAGAAATTCATGGATATAGCGACGCATCAGAAAAAGCTTACGCAGCAACGCTATACATCAGAATTCAGCTTGATGACAACAGTGTACACTCATTTCTTTTAGTCTCAAAGACTCGAGTCGCCCCTCACAAAAAATTATCTCTGCAAAGGTTTGAATTGTGTGGATCTGTCTTATTAGCAAATTTGGCTATTGGAATTTGGCTATTGGACAGACCCTACAATTGTGTTATCCTGGCTAAGCAAACCCCCATGTACATGGAATACCTTTGTGGGAAATCGAGTTTCAGAAATTGTACAAAAAAAATTGGCAACAAAAAAATTGGTAAAAAATTGGCAACATGTCGAATCCAAAGAAATCCCTGCAGATGTCGCAAGCAGAGGATATTCACCAGAGGAACTTCAAACTAATAGCTTGTGGTGGTTTGGACCCAAAAAATCAATGGCCAATAACAATATCTCCGCATGACACAAATATCGTAGCGAAACCAATTAAAGTCTTTACAACAACTACTCATGAAAACCCTTTAAATCGCTTTGCATCACCATCTCGCGAATAAAGAGTTATGGCGTACTTTTTATAATTCTGGAGAAACAATGGAACAAACTTCATGGGAGCTGCAGAACTTCTCAAAAAGGATAGAATTAAATTTAACACGACGGTTCAAAATCAACTGATTCATCACTATAGTCATCAAAATATCAAGTGGAATTTTATATCTCCTAGTGCCCCACATATTGGTGGACTCTGGAAGGCAGGCGTAAAATCATTCAAAATCCATTTACCAAAAATCATTCCATATATGAAATTCACATTTGAAGAGTTGTCTAGTCCCCATATAGATATATCATCCGATATGAACTTTTTCATATCTGCAGCCAAAAAAAATAATAATAAACCCACTCAAATTTGATTTATGCTTATTTTCTATATCCAGTTAGTTGGGCCTGAGAGATAGGGTATCTAAACGCATGGTGTAGGGTATAGTATAGTCGGTCTAGACCGACTATAATTTTCTTACTTGTTTTTAAAATGTTTTAATAGACCATATATATATTCTAAACTTTTAAAGTACTTGAAGAAAGATGTTGATTAAAGATAAGCATGTTATTACAGGGACTCTAAGTAGAATTAAAAAAAGATTTTAGGATGAGTTAATTTGAGCCAAAAGCGAGACTGCCTAACATTTTAAAATACAAATTTTTGAACATATAAATAACAGGATATAAAGTTGTTTGTTATAATAATCCGAACATTTATTGCTTACTTAAACTAGTGAATTTAAAGTTAATGTGATTGAGGATCACATTGTAATAATCGTACTATTGACGGATCGCTTTTCGCACCTTCTATAAATTCTTCTAGGCTTAGTTTTCCATCTTTATTTCGATCCATTTGTTTAAATATTTTATCAGTTCTTTTTTCTGGAGTACTTTCATCTTCAGGCATTTTCATTACAGATCCAACCATTTTATAAATAGCCTAGAATAAAACAAAAAATAAATCTTGTTATAAATGAGAGACAAAATGTTAAAATTATAAAAGAAATAATAATAATATCCAGGAACGAAACAAGAAGAAACACTATGATTCCAGTGTTATAAAAAGTTGTTACTTTCGACCTGTAAATACTAGCCGACATTTTTTCAATTGACAACAGTAAAGTTTAAAAAAACAGAACAAGATATGAATATTTTCAAGAACCATTTGCAACTTTTTATTATTTTTTAATATACGTATACTGTGTGTTCGTCTTGTGTAAAGCGTCTTGTGAAATTTTCTAAATTTTTCTGTGTTTAATTCACAATTTTTGAAGAAAGTGTTTTTTGAAGTTCAAATTTGAAAATAAGCATTATTGTGAAGTGGTCACTTTGTCTGTTTGTGCGTTTTGGCAGGTGATTTATAATTTAAATTAATTTTTGTGCAATAACCCAACAACAACAATAACAAAATTTATTTTGTTCTACTTGTTTACATATTGTTCTTTCATATTTTTTTTCTTTCTATACTGGTAAGCTTTTCTCTATATTGGTAAGCTATTCGATCTAGTGCTTTTCGAATCTATAACATATTGTGAAGTGCAACTGGTTTGTGTCTACACTATCTCGCTTCGCGACAATATTGAATATCGTAATATCGAATCTTTTCATTTCCGTATTGTTTAAACTGATTTATACCATAATGGACTGTTTGAGTGAAAAATGCACATTTACTGAACCTTTTCATTTGAGATGTACTGTCGTAGAGTCACGCTGTTATGGGGGGTCCGGGTTTCATGGAATTTTGTAAGAGTCCTTTAAAATTCGATGAAGAAGTTGTGTTATTAAAACAAACGCAGCTTGCAGAGACATTTTTTTTTGTGCAGTGGCCATTGTTTGCCATTTGTTTTATTTTAAATAATTTTAAGTTATGGAACAAGAAAAAGGAGGTAAATACCTGGAAATTGAAGTATTTTTTGAAAATAACTTCCGAGGATATTTTGTAAGCTTGTATGTTTTGAAAGTATCTCAACATATCCTTCATTTTGTTTTCTTATTAAACCATTTGTACATATCGTTCCGCATTAACCCAGCATCATAATCATAATATTTGGCCGGTGGCCTTAAACCACGTGATGCTGATGCTCTTGCTGATACGGGAAACACCTTCAGTGGACATGCCATCATTGCAGAATGATTGGCGTTGAATTTTAGGACTTTTTTAAAAATTCTCGTAACGAGTTTAAACAGATCAATAATAATCTTGTTGCTTTACAAGCTAAGTTTTCTAAATATAGTGATTTATTTACTAAATTCCATAATTTAGATTCCATATTTAGATAAATTTGCTGGTACTCTTCATCCGTTATCTACTAAAAGTAAAAAGTCATCGGCATTAACAACCTTTATACCTCAAACTTCGCTCTCAACGATTTCTGAACCTCTGAACTTGATTGATATGAACGCTACTTCTATAAATTCAATTGCGGCTCCTCCGGTTGAATCTGCCGCTGCCACTCCGGTTATAAATTTTCCCCCGATGCCTCCTTTTAACTTTACTGCCTCAATTGACCCAAACGTGCTCTAAGATCTTCATGTCAGAGTGCTGCTCTATTGAACAATCAGGCAAACTATGTTTCTGACAAAATGCCTTCGGGACCTAAAAAGTTGACCGTCGTGAAACCCCGAAAGACCATTTTTGTTTCGCGTCTTGTTCGGGATATAACTGCCGATGACTTATTGTTCTATGTGATGTAAATCCTAGCATATCCTCATTCAGGTTGATTGATTGAATTTTAGCCTATTGGGATTTTATTTCGCGAGTACGTGGACAGGGAAATCTCCAATTTTATTTTAGCTATACGTTCATCTATCTTTATTTACTTTCTTTTTGGTCTCCTTCTTATATTCTTGTACCTGTTTTTTTCCAATTGTTTTATGCAATTCTCATATCCTCTACCAGTTCTTCCCACGATTCCTCCATCCGTTACTTCGGGAAGGAATTATTCAGTATACCTTTGTCGTTTTTTCCTTATCAGTGGTGTATTACGTAAAATGACCAATCCATGCAGATATATAAATTCATTCATACACATAAAAAAAATTTTCAAAAGCACCAAAAAATACAATTCAGCAATTTATTTAACTTTACTATTTTACACAAAAGATTTTAAATTTACTTTTCATTAAACTTTTCACAATTTATTCTTTAGAATTTTATTTAATATTTCATACAATATTAACCTTTTCTGGTTTCTTAAAATTCACTTATTCGATTTACACAATTTAGAATTTTTTAGAAATTTTTCTAACCTCGCCAATGCGATGTCTGTTGGTTATTTCTCTACTATATTTATACGAACCAAAAATGTTTGTTGATTATTTTTCCAGCTTATCAGCATTTATTGTTTTTCAGTATATCAGGATCTGTTGTTTTTCAGCATATCAGGATTTGTTGTTTTTCAGCATATAAGGATTTGTTGTTTTTCAGCATATCAGGATTTGTTGTTTTTCAGCATATCAGGATTTGTTGTTTTTCAGCATATCAGGATTTGTTGTTTACTTCGCAGGATCTTTATTTAATTTGCAGGATCGCCATGAAGTTGACTTTTATTTAATTAAAAAAAAAGATTTTATTATTTCGGTTTTAAGTCCTAAGACCTGTTTTGGCAAAAGACTTGTTAATTTAGAACTTCTTCATCAAAACTGTCAAATAGAACTGTTTCTTTATTTAGAAATGTTCTTGCTTATATGTATATATGTATATTAAAAGTTATGAATACCTAAATAAAGTTAAATGAGTGGTTTCCAGAAGTCACTCTGTAATATTGTTCAATCTCTTTAATCAATACATGTTCTCTTTTACTATTGTTTACAATACTAGCTATGTAATAATTCATACATGAGTACAATTCCAAATAAACGAGTGGATTTGTAATGGTTAAAGTGCAGACCGCTATAATACACCAGTCTGCATATGAAATCAAATCTAGTTGCTCTACATATCGATCAACCAACTCTATTCGATTTTTTTTCTTTGCACATTAACCCGCTCACTCAAACAAAAATAACTGAGTCACTTGTTAACAACCATTTTGACCTATCCCAAGTATCGACTTAATACTTTTTCATTCAATTTATACTTGTCGCTAGCCAAATGTACGTGTGTATATGTATGTAGGTTTGGTTGTTCTACTGTTTTGTTATTATGGGCTCTTCATTGTGCTTGCATACATACATGTATGAGTAAATGCGCTATATATACGAAAAGAGAGTAGGGGGCACTTTGGTGTCTGACGATACGGGGAGATCAAACTTGTTGGCGGACCATTTTCATGGTGTGCATTCTGGCGGTCGGAGGCTGCAATCTGACATATTAGTTAACTATGTGCTAAGAGAGACATCTGGTTTAATTGGCAGGACACCCTTGATGGTAATTGGGAGCAGGATCTGATCCCTCGCAGGGTGGGAACTATAGACTTATATCCCTTCCTTCCGCATTTGGAAAGTTGTTGGAGTATTTTGTCTTGGACAGGATCCGTGACCGGATTTCCCACGGTGACGTTTTAAATGACTGACAGTTTGTGTTCAAGGCTCGATACTCGACTTCACACGAGCTAATGGTATTCTCTAACTATGTGACTAAGGGATTGAACAGCAGACACGCTACTATTGCAGTGAGCCTTGCCTTTGCTAAGGCGTTTGACACTGCATGGCAGGATGGGATACTTTACAAAATCACTTTTTGAATGCCGTACTCTTAGGGTAAGAGTCGGTGAAAACTCTCTGATATTAGAAACATTACGGCAGGAGTACCGCAGGGATCTCTTCTGGGGCCTGTCCTTCATAATATTTTTATTTCTGACATATATCAACCACCTGAGGGTGACTTGTTATTGATATATGCGGACGATATTTTGATTGCGGCCTCTGGTCCTAGGGAAGAAAAGGTGGTCTCAGTCCCAGAGTGCGGCTGTTGATATATTTTCAGATAATAAGGCCTCTCATATCCTACGCCTTTCCTATCTGTTTCGGAATTTCTTCCCGCTAGATGGAGAGGCCTAGGGCATGAGAACGACGTATTTTTGCGGCTTGTTTGGGGCTGAGACCTGAGATTGGTTCAGATGGGGTGCTGCGCAGACCATCTAATAGAGTGATCTACGACAGTGTAGATTCCCCTAGAATAGATGTTTTCATGATAAACTCCGCGATCAGATTCTTGGAAAGAGCATCCGCTCTAGATAATGGTTTGGTCGGAGAGTGCTTCACATCTGCGCGGGACCTAGAACTGGTTCTTGGCGATGGTCATGTGTCTTCAGTGGACCTCTTGACATTACGGGATAGGGATTATCTTTTCGAGGGTGCAGACCTTTTATTTTTTCATAGGAGGATACGGTCCTTTGACATGGGGAATTTGGTGCATAACACATCCCAGTAGGTCATCGGCCTCTCTCTTCTTTCTTTTGTATGTATTTTTTCTTTTTATTTATTTAAGTATAGTATAAGTTTTAGTTTAAATAAGTAGAATAAGTTTGATTGTTTCCTTGTTTTAATTCCCTCTTTAAGGAATATTTATAATAGTATATTGATATATAAGTGTCCCAGCAAAGCTGGATTTTGATATTTAAGATAAGTTAACTCATTGAAAAGTATATTAGTACGTAAGGAATGTATGTAATTTGAAACTAGTTCGAAAGAGTAATATGAAATAGAATACTATTTTGGGAAATAAAGAATTTTTTAACTGTTTAACTTTACACACACTCACATTCATTTAAAATTAACGGTAAACCTAATCGTGAGATTTAGCTGGCTCAGCAGTTTACAGGCTAGCCAGCTATAATGAGTGTGGACAAATGACTCAACGGAATGTGAGTATTTAGTTACATGCAGAAGGCATGGTAACTATGACTAGTCAAACACACTACACCTCCCTTTTTTTTCAAATAGAATGATCAAGATAACTGCTTCATAATTTTTTTTATATACATATATGTATATTAAAAATATTTAATATATAATTTTAATTTAAAAAATATTTTCAAATTCAATTTTAATTTTTAAATTTACGTTTAGTTTTAATGTTAATGTTAGGTATAATTTAATTTTAATTTTTAAATATTTTTATATATTATATTAAGGTTTAGAAATATTATTTAAAATTAATTAATTAAAAATTAAAAATTAAAAATTAAAAATTAAAAATTAAAAATTAAAAATTAAAAATTAAAAATTAAAAATTAAAAATTAAAAACTAAAAATGAAAAACGAAAAATTAAAAATTAAAAATTAAAAATTAAAAATTTTTTTTTTTTAAATTAAAAATTAATATTAAAAATTAAAAATTAAAAATTAAAAATTAAAAATTAAAAATTAAAAATTAAAAATTAAAAATTAAAAATTAAAAATTAAAAATTAAAAATTAAAAATTAAAAATTAAAAATTAAAAATTAAAAATTAAAAATTAAAAATTAAAAATTAAAAATTAAAAATTAAAAATTAAAAATTAAAAATTAAAAATTAAAAATTAAAAATTAAAAATTAAAAATTAAAAATTAAAAATTAAAAATTAAAAATTAAAAATTAAAAATTAAAAATTAAAAATTAAAAATTAAAAATTAAAAATTAAAAATTAAAAATTAAAAATTAAAAATTAAAAATTAAAAATTAAAAATTAAAAATTAAAAATTAAAAATTAAAAATTAAAAATTAAAAATTAAAAATTAAAAATTAAAAATTAAAAATTAAAAACTAAAAATTAAAAATTAAAAATTAAAAACTAAAAATTAAAAATTAAAAATTAAAAATTAAAAATTAAAAATTAAAAATTAAAAACTAAAAACTAAAAACTAAAAACTAAAAATTAAAAATTAAAAACTAAAAATTAAAAATTAAAAATTAAAAATTAGAAATTAAAAATTAAAAATTAAAAATTAAAAATTAAAAATTAAAAATTAAAAATTAAAAATTAAAAATTAAAAATTAAAAATTAAAAATTAAAAATTAAAAATTAAAAATTAAAAATTAAAAATTAAAAATTAAAAATTAAAAATTAAAAATTAAAAATTAAAAATTAAAAATTAAAAATTAAAAATTAAAAATTAAAAATTAAAAATTAAAAATTAAAAATTAAAAATTAAAAATTAAAAATTAAAAATTAAAAATTAAAAATTAAAAATTAAAAATTAAAAATTAAAAATTAAAAATTAAAAATTAAAAATTAAAAATTAAAAATTAAAAATTAAAAATTAAAAATTAAAAATTAAAAATTAAAAATTAAAAATTAAAAATTAAAAATTAAAAATTAAAAATTAAAAATTAAAAATTAAAAATTAAAAATTAAAAATTAAAAATTAAAAATTAAAAATTAAAAATTAAAAATTAAAAATTAAAAATTAAAAATTAAAAATTAAAAATTAAAAATTAAAAATTAAAAATTAAAAATTAAAAATTAAAAATTAAAAATTAAAAATTAAAAATAAAAAATAAAAAATTAAAAATTAAAAATTAAAAATTAAAAATTAAAAATTAAAAATTAAAAATTAGAAATTAAAAATTAAAAATTAAAAATTAAAAACTAAAAATTAAAAATTAAAAATTAAAAATTAAAAATTAAAAATAAAAATTAAAAATTAAAAATTAAAAATTAAAAATTAAAAATTAAAAATTAAAAATTAAAAATTAATTAATTAATTAAAAATTAATAATTAAAAATTAAAAATTAAAAATTAAAAATTAAAAATTAAAAATTAAAAATTAAAAATTAAAAATTAAAAATTAAAAATTAAAAATTAAAAATTAAAAATTAAAAATTAAAAATTAAAAATTAAAAATTAAAAATTAAAAATTAAAAATTAAAAATTAAAAATTAAAAATTAAAAATTAAAAATTAAAAATTAAAAATTAAAAAATAAAAATTAAAAATTAAAGATTAAAAATTTTAAATTAAAAATTAAAAACTAAAAATTAAATTAAAAATTAAAAATTAAGAATTAAGAATTTAAAATTAAAAATTAAAAATTAAAAATTAAAAATTAAAAATTAAAAATTAAAAACTAAAAATTAAAAATTAAAAATTAAAAATTAAAAATTAAAAATTAAAAATTAAAAATTAAAAATTAAAAATTAAAAATTAAAAATTAAAAATTAAAAATTAAAAATTAAAAATTAAAAATTAAAAATTAAAAATTAAACATTAAAAATTAAAAATTAAAATTTAAAAATTAAAAATTAAAAATTAAAGATTTAAAATTAAAAATTAAAAATTAAAAACTAAAAATTAAATTAAAAACTAAAAATTAAAAATTAAAAATTAAAAATTAAAAATTAAAAATTAAAAACTAAAAACTAAAAACTAAAAACTAAAAATTAAAAATTAAAAACTAAAAATTAAAAATTAAAAATTAAAAATTAGAAATTAAAAATTAAAAATTAAAAATTAAAAATTAAAAATTAAAAATTAAAAATTAAAAATTAAAAATTAAAAATTAAAAATTAAAAATTAAAAATTAAAAATTAAAAATTAAAAATTAAAAATTAAAAATTAAAAATTAAAAATTAAAAATTAAAAATTAAAAATTAAAAATTAAAAATTAAAAATTAAAAATTAAAAATTAAAAATTAAAAATTAAAAATTAAAAATTAAAAATTAAAAATTAAAAATTAAAAATTAAAAATTAAAAATTAAAAATTAAAAATTAAAAATTAAAAATTAAAAATTAAAAATTAAAAATTAAAAATTAAAAATTAAAAATTAAAAATTAAAAATTAAAAATTAAAAATTAAAAATTAAAAATCAAAAATTAAAAATTAAAAATTAAAAATTAAAAATTAAAAATTAAAAATTAAAAATTAAAAATTAAAAATTAAAAATTAAAAATTAAAAATTAAAAATTAAAAATTAAAAATTAAAAATTAAAAATTAAAAATTAAAAATTAAAAATTAAAAATTAAAAATAAAAAATTAAAAATTAAAAATTAAAAATTAAAAATTAAAAATTAAAAATTAAAAATTAAAAATTAAAAATTAAAAATTAGAAATTAAAAATTAAAAATTAAAAATTAAAAACTAAAAATTAAAAATTAAAAATTAAAAATTAAAAATTAAAAATTAAAAATTAAAAATTAAAAATTAAAAATTAAAAATTAAAAATTAAAAATTAAAAATTAAAAATTAAAAATTAAAAATTAAAAATTAATTAATTAATTAAAAATTAATAATTAAAAATTAAAAATTAAAAATTAAAAATTAAAAATTAAAAATTAAAAATTAAAAATTAAAAATTAAAAATTAAAAATTAAAAATTAAAAATTAAAAATTAAAAATTAAAAATTAAAAATTAAAAATTAAAAATTAAAAATTAAAAATTAAAAATTAAAAATTAAAAATTAAAAATTAAAAATTAAAAATTAAAAATTAAAAATTAAAAATTAAAAATTAAAAATTAAAAATTAAAAATTAAAAAATAAAAATTAAAAATTAAAGATTAAAAATTTAAAATTAAAAATTAAAAACTAAAAATTAAATTAAAAATTAAAAATTAAGAATTAAGAATTTAAAATTAAAAATTAAAAATTAAAAATTAAAAATTAAAAATTAAAAATTAAAAACTAAAAATTAAAAATTAAAAATTAAAAATTAAAAATTAAAAATTAAAAATTAAAAATTAAAAATTAAAAATTAAAAATTAAAACATTAAAAATTAAAAATTAAAAATTAAACATTAAAAATTAAAAATTAAAAATTAAAATTTAAAAATTAAAAATTAAAAATTAAAGATTTAAAATTAAAAATTAAAAATTAAAAACTAAAAATTAAAATTAAAATTAAAAATTAAAAATTAAAAATTAAAAATTAAAAATAAAAATTAAAAATTAAAAATTAAAAATTAAAAATTAAAAATTAAAAATTAAAAATTAAAAATTAAAAATTAAAAATTAAAAATAAAAAATTAAAAATTAAAAATTAAAAATTAAAAATTAAAAATTAAAAATTAAAAATTAAAAATTAAAAATAAAAAATTAAAAATTAAAAATTAAAAATTAAAAATTAAAAATTAAAAATTAAAAATTAAAAATTAAAAATTAAAAATTAAAAATTAAAAATTAAAAATTAAAAATTAAAAATTAAAAATTAAAAATTAAAAATTAAAAATTAAAAATTAAAAATTAAAAATTAAAAATTTAAAATTTAAAATTAAATATTAAAAATTAAAAATTGAAAATTAAAAATTAAAAATTAAAAATTAAAAATTAAAAATTAAAAATAAAAAATTAAAAATTAAAAATTAAAAATTAAAATTTAAAAATTAAAAATTAAAAATTAAAAATTAAAAATTAAAAATTAAAAATTAAAAATTAAAAATTAAAAATTAAACATTAAAAATCAAAAATCAAAAATTAAAAATTAAAATTTAAAATTATTAAAATTTTAAAATTTAAAATTTAAAATTTTAAATTAAAAATTAAAAATTAAAAATTAAAAATTAAAAATTTAAAAATAAAAATTAAAAATTAAAAATTAAAAATTAAAAATTAAAAATTAAAAATTAAAAATTAAAAATTAAAAATTAAAAAATAAAAATTAAGAATTAAGAATTAAGAATTTAAAATTTAAAATTAAAAATTAAAAATTAAAAATTATAAATTAAAATTAAAAATTAAAAATTAAAAATTAAACATTAAAAATTAAAAATTAAAATTTAAAATTAAAAATTAAAAATTAAAAATTAAATTTAAAAATTAAAAATTAGAAATTGAATATTAAAAATTAAAAATTAAAAGTTAAAAATTAAAAATTAAAAATTAAAAAATAAAAATTAAAAATTAAAAATTAAAAATTAAAAATTAAAAATTAAAAATTAAAAAATAAAAAATAAAAATTAAAAATTAAAAATTAAAAATCAAAAATTAAAAATTAAAAATTAAAAATTAAAAATTAAAAATTAAAAATTAAAAATTAAAATTTAAAAATTAAAAATTAAAAATTAAAAATTAGAAATTAAAAATTAAAAATTAAAAGTTAAAAATTAAAAATTAAAAATTAAAAATTAAAAATTAAAAACTAAAAATTAAAAATTAAAAATTAAAAATTAAAAATTAAAAATTAAAAATTAAAAATCAAAAATTAAAAATTAAAAATAAAAAATTAAAAATTAAAAATTAAAAATTAAAAATTAAAAATTAAAAATTAAAAATTAAAAATTAAAAATTAAAAATTAAAAATTAAAAATTAAAAATTAAAAATTAAAAATTAAAAATTAAAAATTAAAAATTAAAAATTAAAAATTAAAAATTAAAAATTAAAAATTAAAAATTAAAAATTAAAAATTAAAAATTAAAAATTAAAAATTAAAAATTAAAAATTAAAAATTAAAAATTAAAAATTAAAAATTAAAAATTAAAAATTAAAAATTAAAAATTAAAAATTAAAAATTAAAAATTAAAAATTAAAAATTAAAAGTTAAAAATTAAAAATTAAAAATTAAAATTAAAATTAAAAATTAAAAATTAAAAATTAAATATTAAAAATTAAAAATTAAAAATTAAAAATTAAAAATTAAAAATTAAAAATTAAAAATTAAAAATTAAAAATTAAAAATTAAAAATTAAAAATTAAAAATTAAAAATTAAAAATTAAAAATTAAAAATTAAAAATTAAAAATTAAAAATTTAAAATTTAAAATTAAAAATTAAAAATTAAAAATTAAAAATTAAAAATTAAAAATTAAGAATTAAAAATTAAAAATTAAAAATTAGAAATTAAAAATTAAAAATTAAAAACTAAAAATTAAAAATTTAAAATTGAAAAATAAAAATTAAAAATTAAAAATTAAAAACTAAAAACTAAAAACTAAAAATTAAAAATTTAAAATTTAAAATTAAAAATTAAAATTAAAAATTAAAAATTAAAAATTAAAATTAAAAATTAAAAATTAAAAATTAAAAATTAAAAATTAAAATTAAAAATTAAAAATTAAAAATTAAAAATTAAAAATTAAAATTAAAAATTAAAAATTAAAAATTAAAAATTAAAAATTAAAAATTAAAAATTAAAAGTTAAAAATTAAAAATTAAAAATTAAAAATTAAAAATTAAAAATTAAAAGTTAAAAATTAAAAATTAAAAATTAAAATTAAAAATTAAAAATTAAATATTAAAAATTAAAAATTAAAAATTAAAAATTAAAAATTAAAAATTAAAAATTAAAAATTAAAAATTAAAAATTAAAAATTAAAAATTAAAAATTAAAAATT
>CAVMKG010000012.1:20000-30000 GCA_963682025.1 Cordilura impudica
GCGACACAGAGCTTTCACCACGTTGATACACACCATATGGTTAGCGATGGTGAAAATGTTAATTAATATAAAGCTTTATGTGTACAGCTGAAAAATCAGTATAAAAGCCAGAGCACTTGCATGAATTTGTCAATTAGCCAGTGGACGGCCATAAGGTAAGGTCGTATTCAACTGAAAGATCTGGATTTTCCATTATCAGTTGAATATTACTTACCCAACGCTAAGGTATAGTCACTGGAGTAAAAGATTGTTCTACAACATTGCTCCAATGAACATTACCCAGTGACCTCACGTGGACAGACATCGCTCCTAGTACCTCCCTTGGCAATCGAAAGATCTGGGCGTTCCTTTATCGGGCTTTCCATTATCGATTGCACAAGCCGTACTGGTTGCCAATTGGTATTGTCACTGTCGGGTGTTGTTCGATGCGTCAAACGACAAACAGGTGATTTCGCCTTTTGCGTGAGGTAGACTAAATTAGGGCCTGCTCCAAGTACCCCCCCTTGGCAATCGAAAGATCTGGGATTTCCATTATCGATTGCGCGAGCCGTACTTGTGTGCCGATTGGTATTGTCACTGTCGGTTGGTGTTCGACGCGTCAAACGTCAATCAGGTGATTTCGCCTCACGTCCGAGCTAGACGAAAAGAGACAGGGCTCATCGCCTCGCCTGCTCTGGGTCTCCGTCGACGATCGTCGTCAATGGTTAACAGATTGTTCTACAACATTAGCCAGACGATCAACTCGTCAGTCAGAGTACGAACCGAACTAGCGACGATCGACAGTTGAGGGCAGTATAAGTATTGTTTTATTAATAAAGTACGTATTATAACGTTGTATGAAAAGAATAAAAGTGGTGCGTGTTTTAATCCGTCGGAAAATATCAAATAAGTGTAACGAACCCTGGGCACGCTGAGTTCTGCCCCAGCATAGTGCGGAAACGTGTCGTTACAATGGCGCCCGAGCAGGGACAGTCGTAAACACTGTCCACGACGGAAAGAGAAAACCTCTCGCTGTATTCTAAAAGTGAAAGATAAAGAAAATCTGTTGATTTTTGTGAGGCAATGCCAATTAACTCAAAGAGAAAAAAAAACCTGCAAACGATTTGTTTCCAACCGGTGAACTATAGACAACATTAATTAATACATAAACTAAAAGACAAAATTAATTAATGAATAAACTATAGACAAAATTTATTAATAAATAAACTAGAAAATAAAATTAAGTAATAACTAAAATAAAGACAAAATTTATTAATAAATAAACTAAAAGCAAAATTAATTAATACATGAACTAAAAACTAAATTAATTAATAAATAAAATAAAGACAAAATTTATTAATAAATAAACTAAAAGCAAAATAAGTTAATACATGAACTAAAAACTAAATTAATTAATAAATAAGATAAAGACAAAGTTAATTAATAAAGAAACTAAACACAAACCAAATTAATAAAAGAACCAAAAAAAAAAAAAAAAAAAAAAAAAAACTTATTAATCATTAGTTCTTATTTTTATCACAGACAACATGCTAAGAACCACGTGGGCGTACTCGTTGAAGCGAGAAGAGCTACTCACCTATGCGACCGAGTTTAACTTAGAACTCACCGGTAACGTGGAGGAACTTCGCAGGCGGTTCGCTAAATTTATCGCCACCGACCATCAAGAGGTTCAGAAGCAGCGGTTGCTCGAATTGCAACAAAAATATGAACCGTCGACCAAGTCGCCAAGCCTCACCGTGCCTTTAACCACAAAGAATTATCATGATGCTCTATCGACTCCAGATGACAACGAACTACGGCCGGGCCCTTCACCAGTAAAAAACGAGACCACTACGGGTGCAGTTCATGTGAGAGCACCTACCTCAATTGAATCACCCGTGATGATAATCGACCAGATCCGTAAATGGAACCTGAAGTATAATGGCGAACAAGACCCGTTGGGGTTTGTCGAACGCATCGAAGAGCTAGCGGACATGTACGGGGTCTCTTTGGACCGTGTGCCTAAGATCATGCCCGAATTTCTGCGGGATAAAGCTGGCATATGGTATCGAAATAATAATCAACACTGGCAGACGTGGCAGGCATTCAAGGAGGATTTTCTAGAGTTCTTTCTCCCGCCAAGGTACTTTGAAAAATTGGAAGACGAAATCCGAAAGCGCATCCAACGACCGCGCGAAACATTCAAAGACTATGTGTTAGTGCTGCAAAACCTTATGCGCCATTCCAATCTGACCGAAGCAGAGAAGTTATCTCGTTTATTCAGAAATGCTCACCCGGATTATCAGTGGTATATCCGTCGGAAAGATTTTACCACCCTAAAGGAGCTGACCGCGCTAGCCAACGACATGGAAAGTATCCCCAGAAATACATCTACCACACAGGTAGAGCCATCACGAGCGACACACGTACCTCCCAGACAAAATTTGCCACGAGGGCCCAACAATAGAGAGGCGCTGCGCTGTGTGGATTGCAAACAGACGACCACAACATCTAGTTCACACAAAACCACATCGGGAAACGCAAACGGAAGTCGTCACGACTGAGGGCGGGCGACCTTCCAAAATCACAACCCCCAGCAAACCCCACACACCTACGATGCGAAGAAACGCGGATCACGGCTACACTATTAGTAGAAAAACAATTGGTTACGGCTACTATAGACACCGGGGCCTCCCGCAGCTTTATAAAAAGTGAATTTGCAAATATTTTGGGACAACCCACCTTTAATCTCACAACCAATGTGAACATTATTTTAGCCGACGGCTCCAAAAAACTGATAACGACCGCAGCCAACTACACCGTTACCCTGGGAAACCGGACCACAACCTGCACCTTCTTACTTATGCCAGACTTCAACGAAGATATTATCCTTGGCTTGGATTTCTTACGTAAATTCAACACGACGTTACAGTGTGCGGGGTTGACCGTCCAATGTATAGCCCCAGTTAATCAAATGGAACCGTGTAGCCTGGTGAGTACAACCCAACCGTACCATGGTACGAACAATTCAAAAAAGGACACAACTACCGAGTCAACCGACAGAGGGGGACCCTACACCATCGCGGAACACAGCCATAGCGATCAACAGCTGATCAATCAGTTCCTGGAAATCGAGCTCCCTAAGTTCCGAGATGTCAACGGCCCATCCCACATAGCAGAACACAACATTGTGATGAAGGACGACCGTCCCATCAAAATTAGATATGCACCACGCAACCCTGCCATGCAGGCCATAATCGACGCGGAGGTGAATAAACTCATTGCACAGGGCTGTATAGAACCATCACACAGTCCATATAGTTTCCCGATTACGCTAACCAAAAAGAAGAATGGCACATGGAGGACATGTATGGACTTTCGACAGTTAAATCTCAGGTCAGTACCCGATGCATATCCTTTACCCCGAATTGATAATATTTTAAACCGATTACGACATGCTAAGTACATCAGTAGCATCGATCTGAAGGACGGCTACTGGCAAATACCTATGGCAGCATCCAGCAAGAAATATACCGCTTTCGCCGTCACCGGCCGTGGCCTATATCAGTGGCGGGTAATGCCATTTGGCCTCCACTCTGCTCCGGCTACGTTTCAACGAGCATTGGATACCGTCATTGGTCCGGATATGGAACCACATGCTTTCGCTTATCTGGATGATATAATTGTCACCGGCCAAACGTTATCATCACACCTGGAGAATCTACAAGAAGTATTTCGACGACTCCGTAAAGCCAACCTTCGTATAAACCCAGAGAAATGTGAATTTTTCCGAAAAGAGACCAAATACTTGGGCCACGTAGTCAGCGGAGATGGCATAAAAACCGACCCCGACAAAGTATCAGCCATTACCACCATGCGTGCGCCAACCAACATCAAAGAGGTACGAAGCTTTCTCGGCGTTGCATCGTGGTATCGACGATTTGTCCCGGAATTCGCACGACTCTCCCAGCCCTTAACCTCCCTACTCAAGAAAGGGAAACATTGGAATTGGGGTGCCGAGCAACAACAGGCCTTCGATACATTGAAGATGAAATTAACCGAAGCCCCAGTCCTCGCCTGCCCAGATTTTACGAAGCCCTTTACCCTGCAAACAGACGCCAGTGACCATGGCCTGGGAGCAGTGCTTACTCAAGAACTAGACGGTACGGAAAGAGTCATCGCTTACGCTAGCAGACACCTGAACCCGGCAGAGAAAAACTACTCAACTACAGAAAAGGTGTGTTTAGCCATTATCTGGGGTGTCCGGAAGATGAGACCCTACCTAGAGGGTTACGAATTTACTGTGCTAACCGACCACTTGTCACTAAAATGGTTGAATACAATCGACAACCCGACGGGGAGGCTCGCCCGATGGGCATTAGAGCTCCAACAGTATAAGTACTCTGTGCAATACCGCCAAGGGCGACAGAATGTGGTAGCTGACGCATTGTCGCGACAACCAATGGAGGTGCTCTATTCTACCAACATCACCACAACACCAAGTAAATGCGCCTGGCTCACCAAACGTATGAAAGAAGTTCGAGACCAGCCCAAGAAGTACGCCGACTACGCCATTATAGGCCAACAGTTGTATCGACATTTTCCCCGACATCTAAATGATGAAGATGGGACACCGTGGAAACTGTGTGTGGCCAGTGACATGAGAGGCCGCGTACTATATGAAAACCATGACGATGTCACCGCCGGACACCTTGGAATACGTAAAACAATGAATCGGATCGCAAACCGATACTACTGGCCAGGTATGTTCCGACATATTGCCCAATACATACGTCAATGCCAATCGTGCCAAAAACACAAAGTCTCCCAACAACGGCCTGCTGGCGAAATGCTCAGCCGAGTCCCAGAGGAGCCTTGGGCCACTATATGCGCGGATTTCGTAGGGCCACTCCCGCGATCCAAACATGGTAACACCATGCTATTGGTCCTATTCGACCGATTCTCAAAGTGGAGCGAATTGATCCCAATGCGCAAGGCCACAGCCGAAAATTTAATCAAAGGGCTCCGTGAACGGATTATAAGCCGATATGGAGTCCCAAAAACCATTATTACCGACAATGGTGTACAATTTACCTCCCGCATTTTTCAACGGTACCTCGAAACGATCGGTACACGACAACAATTCACCGCACCCTACACCCCGCAGGAAAACCCAACCGAACGGGCGAACCGCACCATCAAAACCATCATCGCGCAGTTTTCCAGCCACAGTCATAAGACATGGGACGAGTTCCTGCCGGAAATCATGCTGGCAATTAACACTAGCACGGCCGAGTCTACGGGATATTCTCCAGCGTACCTCACCCAGGGACGAGAACCTCGTCTGCCGAAGGCGTTATACGATGAGGTTACAGTTGGAACCGGAGCACGAAATCTCAGTCCAACCGAACGAGCCAACGAGCTACACGAAATTTTCAAAATCGTGAGAACCAATCTAGTAAAGGCCAGCCAAGATCAAAGGCGGCACTACAACCTCAGACGACGTGTCTGGACACCAAAAGTGGGAGAGTCTGTTTTAATCCGACAACACCCCCTCTCCAAAGCACACGACCAGTTCACGGCGAAGCTAGCCCCCAAGTTTGACGGCCCTTATGTGGTCACCGATTTCATATCTCCCGTAATAATCAGACTGCAGGGTAAAGACGAACGTGACACCATGACTGCTCACGTAGAAGCGTTGAAACGCTACCATCATTAGTCAGGGACACATTTAAAATACACATTATTTCCCTCACTAATCCTGTTGTATTTTCTATTTTCTTTTTATATCATTAGTTCAACCCCCAGTAAAATATTAACCTCGAGTGTATGAGATGGCTGATCGATTTGAACGGGCACGAAAACGGTTCCGCCGCAACCTGGAGCGTGAACAGGCTAAGCGACCGATAACCATCTACACAGATCCCGAACCGATGCCTAGCACTAGTAGAGGCAAGCCACGAGGTCAACCCAAAAAGCGACCCTACGCTACCGATCCACCACCACTCTTCACTCCACGCGAGCCGAAGTGTTACCGGATGTCAACCCAAGAATGTCCGCCACAGGCAGACACCGACAACATCCCAAGGGACAACACTAGTTCGCCACAGTACTCCTCCGAGAGTCCACCAACCACACAACAATCCGAGGTCTCATCGAGCCAACAATCACCTACACCGCCACCTTTGGCACCAATAATAAACCAACCGAACCACACAGAGGCAGTAGACGAAGGCACCAACCCATTGGACCCGGTGGAGATCGAATTAAACCGGTCGTTCTTTGGTTTCTATGACCGCACCGTTGATCACCGGGTACGCACGCCACCGTCACCCCTACCACCGCATTCGCCACCATCCCTAAACAGCGATGATGAAACTTACCACCCACCAACACCACCAGTCAGAAAGGGGTTTTGTATTACGACACAACATGAGCGATCATACCCACACCTCGGTTATCGTTGCTATGAACGAACCATGACAGTACGGGTCCTGGTCCCCATGTCCAACCCGATGCCCGAGATGGGGGCTCTAACCGATGGCAAAACACGGTCTACCATGCATCAAGCAACTGGTCGAGTTAACACCAACAACAACAACTCACCATCACAACCGACCACGAGTGCTGACGCCCAGAACCACCGCATCCATATCTCTCCACGGCCCGCCAACGAGATGGTTCAGGGTTCCGAGGAATGTGTCACCCCCACCAGATCAACCCAAGTAGAACAAATAGATGACACTACTCCCACATCCACGACTGATGTCACAATAATCGACGTCACTCCGCCTTGGGTATCACCACCATCAAGTCATGATGAAAACCATCCCTCATCACCGTCATCCACATCGTCATCATCACCGTCATCCTCATCATCATCATCATCATCCTTGTCATCGACAGCAGTCTCATCTATGGCACCATTACCACCCCCATCACCGATCACCACATCACCAATAGCAACTGTATTACCAATGGCTGGAGTAGTCAGCAGCACCACCATCGAGGGCACTATTGCCGATCTACCTCAACCACGCCATCCCATCAGCAATATCACCGGGGTACCCCACAGCGTAGTGAAATCGGTCGAAGCCGCTATCAACCGAAAGCCGTATACGGCCCAACGATTCAAGACAATTGTGGCTGGTATCCCATACAGGGTCCAAATAGACCGGCACGGCAGCTACCGGATCCGCTCTCTATTCACCAAAGGGGAGGGGCCGTGTGACGAGTGAAAGTCGCGCCGCTCGTTTTCCCCACACATGACGACCATCAACCACCAGTGAGGTACTGTCAATCAACTTATTCATCTTATTAATTTATTTTATCGTACTATTATACGGTTTGAATATTATATTTTTAATATCTTCTGTTACTTTTAATTCTATATTTTTACCATCCAAACCAATACCATAAGAATCGAATTTATTTAAATTATCATAGTAAACATATAGTTGTGAATTACTTTTACATTCAAATTCTATATTATAAAGGTAATACCATAAGAATTTAATTAACTTAAATTATCATAATAACCACAAAGTTATGAATTACTTTTACATTTACATATTATATTATAAGGGCTTAGAGTACTTTAATCATACCATCACCATTCATTAAGATAATGTATTAACATGCCAACATGTACAGACAGAGTTCAACAATACAACAGACACACATAACAAATCTGTTAGCGACACAGAGCTTTCACCACGTTGATACACACCATATGGTTAGCGATGGTGAAAATGTTAATTAATATAAAGCTTTATGTGTACAGCTGAAAAATCAGTATAAAAGCCAGAGCACTTGCATGAATTTGTCAATTAGCCAGTGGACGGCCATAAGGTAAGGTCGTATTCAACTGAAATATCTGGATTTTCCATTATCAGTTGAATATTACTTACCCAACGCTAAGGTATAGTCACTGGAGTAAAAGATTGTTCTACAACATTGCTCCAATGAACATTACCCAGTGACCTCACGTGGACAGACATCGCTCCTAGTACCTCCCTTGGCAATCGAAAGATCTGGGCGTTCCTTTATCGGGCTTTCCATTATCGATTGCACAAGCCGTACTGGTTGCCAATTGGTATTGTCACTGTCGGGTGTTGTTCGATGCGTCAAACGACAAACAGGTGATTTCGCCTTTTGCGTGAGGTAGACTAAATTAGGGCCTGCTCCAAGTACCCCCCCTTGGCAATCGAAAGATCTGGGCTTTCCATTATCGATTGCGCGAGCCGTACTTGTGTGCCGATTGGTATTGTCACTGTCGGTTGGTGTTCGACGCGTCAAACGTCAATCAGGTGATTTCGCCTCACGTCCGAGCTAGACGAAAAGAGACAGGGCTCATCGCCTCGCCTGCTCTGGGTCTCCGTCGACGATAGTCGTCAATGGTTAACAGATTGTTCTACAACATTAGCCAGACGATCAACTCGTCAGTCAGAGTACGAACCGAACTAGCGACGATCGACAGTTGAGGGCAGTATAAGTATTGTTTTATTAATAAAGTACGTATTATAACGTTGTATGAAAAGAATAAAAGTGGTGCGTGTTTTAATCCGTCGGAAAATATCAAATAAGTGTAACGAACCCTGGGCACGCTGAGTTCTGCCCCAGCATAGTGCGGAAACGTGTCGTTACAGAGCTTACATATCTTTACCTGAAATAGGAGCACAAAAACTCCTCAGGACTAGGAGGATAAAAATCGCTGTAACGAATTGTAGAATCAGATTAATCGAGGAGACAAAACGTTGCTTCCGCTGCTTTGGAGCAGGCCATATGCAGTGGGAATGCAAAGGCCCCGATAGGAAGGGAATGGGACTTTGCATAAGGTGTGGCGAGAAAGGCCACAAGCTAAAAGAGTGCAAGAGCCCACCAAATTGCTGTATCTGCTCCCAAGAGGGTATTGGTACTGCGGACCATTTGCCAGGTTCACGAAGCTGCAAAGCAAATAGGCAGAAGGTGCAGTGAAAATCTTGCAACCAAACATGCATCGAGCAAAAGTGGCATATGATCTACTACCGCAAATAGCCACAGAAGAGAAAGCTGACCTTGTAGTTATAAGTGAACAGTACTCCAAGATAGGAAATGGGCTCTGGTTTGAGGATAAATCCGGAACTGCCGCAATATGGATTCCAGCCAGTAGCAACATAACACCGAATAGAAACGGAAGTGGAAACGGAGTCGTATGGACGCAGTTCGGAAGCTACACACTAATAAGCTGCTACCTCACTCCCAGCGATAGCATCGATGAATTTCAAGAGAAGCTCGACAGTATGGAAGATATCGCTCGAGATATCGACAGGCGTCTCATAGTAGCAGGAGACTTTAACTCGCAAGCAGTGGAATGGGGATCGCAAAGAACCAATTCGAGAGGTAGGAAAGTACTGGAGATGGCAGCCAGAATAGGGTTAATGGTCGCAAATACTGGGAGCACACCCACGTTCAGACGACCAGGATGTAATGGCACTATACCTGACATAACTATGTTATCTGAAAGTCTAGCTAGCAAGATAGGAAACTGGAGTGTTCTGGAATCGTATACCGCAAGTGACCATCAGTACATTTCATTCTCCCTGAAAGGCAACGACACTACAACGACAAGGAACGCAAATGCTACCACACGTAAGTGGAATGTTAATAAGCTAAACCCTTCCATCCTTATAGCAGAGATCGATCGACAGACGGATGCAGTGGAAATCGAAGGAGACGCAAATGCTACCGTCGAATTTGTTATGGGCATTACCACGATAGCATGCGATAAGGCAATGCCAAGGATGAAGAAGCCAAAAAATAAAACCTCAGTACATTGGTGGAATAACGAAATAGATGAATGCAGACGAAACTGCATTCGCAAAAGACGACAATATACAAGAGCTAAGCGCAGAGGAGCGGCGGAGGCCGAATGTTTGGAGTTCAAGGAAGCAAAGAAACAACTCTGGAACGCCATAAACAAAAGTAAAAAACAAAAATGGGAGGAACTGAGAGAGGACATAAATCGAAATCCGTGGGGTCT
>CAVMKG010000013.1:10000-15000 GCA_963682025.1 Cordilura impudica
ATTTTTAATTTTAAAATTTTTAATTTTTAATTCTTAATTTTTAATTTTTAATTTTTAATTATTAATTTTTAATTTTTAATTTTTAATTTTAAATTTTAAATTTTTAATTTATAATTTTTAATTTTTAATTTTTAATTTTTAATTTTTAATTTTTAATTTTTAATTTTTAATTTTTAATTTTTAATTTTTAATTTTTAATTTTTAATTTTTAATTTTTAATTTTTAATTATTTAATTTCTAATTTTTAATTTTAAATTTTTAATTTTTAATTATTAATTTTTAATTTTTAATTTTTAATTTTTAATTTTTAATTTTTAATTTTTAATTTTTAATTTTTAATTTTTAATTTTTAATTTTTAATTTTTAATTTTTAATTTTTAATTTTTAATTTTTAATTTTTAATTTTTAATTTTTAATTTTTAATTTTTAATTTTTAATTTTTAATTTTTAATTTTTAATTTTTAATTTTTAATTTTTAATTTTTAATTTTTAATTTTTAATTTTTAATTTTTAATTTTTAATTTTTAATTTTTAATTTTTAATTTTTAATTTTTAATTTTTAATTTTTAATTTTTAATTTTTAATTTTTAATTTTTAATTTTTAATTTTTAATTTTTAATTTTTAATTTTTAATTTTTAATTTTAAATTTTTAATTTTTAATTTTTAATTTTTAATTTTTAATTTTTAATTTTTAATTTTTAATTTTTAATTTTTAATTTTTAATTTTTAATTTTTAATTTTTAATTTTTAATTTTTAATTTTTAATTTTTAATTTTTAATTTTTAATTTTTAATTTTTAATTTTTAATTTTTAATTTTTAATTTTTAATTTTTAATTTTTAATTTTTAATTTTTAATTTTTAATTTTTAATTTTTAATTTTTAATTTTTAATTTTTAATTTTTAATTTTTAATTTTTAATTTTTAATTTTTAATTTTTAATTTTTAATTTTTAATTTTTAATTTTTAATTTTTAATTTTTAATTTTTAATTTTTAATTTTTAATTTTTAATTTTTAATTTTTAATTTTTAATTTTTAATTTTTAATTTTTAATTTTTAATTTTTAATTTTTAATTTTTAATTTTTAATTTTTAATTTTTAATTTTTAATTTTTAATTTTTAATTTTTAATTTTTAATTTTTAATTTTTAATTTTTAATTTTTAATTTTTAATTTTTAATTTTTAATTTTTAATTTTTAATTTTTAATTTTTAATTTTTAATTTTTAATTTTTAATTTTTAATGTTTAATTTTTAATTTTTAATTTTTTATTTTTAATTTATAATTTTTAATTTTTAATTTTAATTTTTAATTTTTAATTTTTACTTTTTAATTTTTAATTTTTAATTTTTAATTTTTAATTTTTAATTTTTAATTTTTAATTTTTAATTTTTAATTTTTAATTTTTAATTTTTAATTTTTAATTTTTAATTTTTAATTTTTAATTTTTAATTTTTAATTTTTAATTTTTAATTTTTAATTTTTAATTTTTAATTTTTAATTTTTAATTTTTAATTTTTAATTTTTAATTTTTAATTTTTAATTTTTAATTTTTAATTTTTAATTTTTAATTTTTAATTTTTAATTTTTAATTTTTAATTTTTAATTTTTAATTTTTAATTTTTAATTTTTAATTTATAATTTATAATTTTTAATTTTTAATTTTTAATTTTTAATTTTTAATTTTTAATTTTTAATTTTTAGTTTTTAATTTTTAATTTTTAATTTTTAATTTTTAATTTTTAATTTTTAGTTTTTAATTTTTAATTTTTAATTTTTAATTTTTAATTTTTAATTTTTAATTTTGAACTTTTAATTTTTAATTTTAAATTTAAAATTTTTAATTTTTAGTTTTTAATTCTTAATTTTTAATTTTTAATTTTTAATTTTTAATTTTTAATTATTAATTTTTAATTTTTAATTTTAAATTTTTAATTTTTAATTTTTAATTTTTAATTTTTAATTTTTAATTTTTTATTTTTAATTTTTAATTTTTAATTTTTAATTTTTAATTTTTAATTTTTAATTTTTAATTTTTAAGTTTTAATTTTTAATTTTTAATTTTTAGTTTTTAATTTTTAATTTTTAATTTTTAATTTTTTATTTTTAATTATTAATTATTAATTATTAATTTTTAATTTTTAATTTTTAATTTTTAATTTTTAATTTTTAATTTTAAATTTTAAATTTTAAATTTTAAATTTTAAATTTTAAATTTTAAATTTTAAATTTTAAATTTTAAATTTTTAATTTTTAATTTTTAATTTATAATTTTTAATTTTTAATTTTTAATTTTTAATTTTTAATTTTTAATTATTAATTATTAATTTTTAATTTTAAATTTTTAATTTTTAATTTTTATTTTTAATTATTAATTATTAATTATTAATTTTTAATTTTTAATTTTTAATTTTTAATTTTTAATTTTTAATTTTAAATTTTAAATTTTAAATTTTAAATTTTAAATTTTAAATTTTAAATTTTAAATTTTAAATTTTTAATTTTTAATTTTTAATTTATAATTTTTAATTTTTAATTTTTAATTTTTAATTTTTAATTTTTAATTTTTAATTATTAATTATTAATTTTTAATTTTAAATTTTTAATTTTTAATTTTTAATTATTAATTTTTAATTTTTAATTTTTAATTTTTAATTTTTAATTTTTAATTTTTAATTTTTAATTTTCAATTTTTAATTTTTAATTTTTAATTTTTAATTTTTAATTTTTAATTTTTAATTTTTAATTTTAGTTTTTAATTTTTAATTTTTAATTTTTAATTTTTAATTTTTATTTTAAATTTTTAATTTTTAATTTTTAATTTTTAATTTTTAATTTTTAATTTTTAATTTTTAATTTTTAATTTTTAATTTTTAATTTATAATCTATAATTTATAATTTATAATTTATAATTTATAATTTATAATTTATAATTTATAATTTATAATTTATAATTTATAATTTATAATTTATAATTTATAATTTATAATTTATAATTTATAATTTATAATTTATAATTTATAATTTATAATTTATAATTTATAATTTATAATTTATAATTTATAATTTATAATTTATAATTTATAATTTATAATTTATAATTTATAATTTATAATTTATAATTTATAATTTATAATTTATAATTTATAATTTATAATTAATAATTTATAATTTTTAATTTTTAATTTTTAGTTTTAATTTTTAATTTTTAATTTTTAATTTTTAATTTTTAGTTTTTAATTTTTAATTTTTAATTTTTTATTTTTAATTTTTAATTTTTAAATTTTAATTTTTAATTTTTAATTTTTAATTTTTATTTTAATTTTTAATTTTTAATTTTTAATTTTTAATTTTTAATTTTTAATTTTTAATTATTTGTTTCTTAATTTTTAATTTTTAATTTGTAATTTTAATTTTTAATTTTTAATTTTTAATTTTTAATTTTTAATTTTTTAATTTTTAATTTTAATTTTTTATTTTTAATTTTTAATTTTTAATTTTTAATTTTTTAATTTTTACTTTTTTAATTTTTAATTTTTAATTTTTAATTTTTAATTTTTAATTTTTAATTTTTAATTTTTAATTTTTAATTTTTAATTTTTAATTTTTAATTTTTAATTTTTAATTTTTAATTTTAAATTTTAATTTTTAATTTTTAATTTTTAATTTTTAATTTTTAGTTTTTAATTTTTAATTTTTAATTATTAATTTTTAATTTTTAATTTTAATTTTTAAATTATAATTTTTAATTTTTATTTTAAATTTTTAATTTTTAATTTATAATTTATAATTTATAATTTTTAATTTTTAATTTTTAGTTTTAATTTGTAATTTTTAATTTTTAATTTTTAATTTTTAATTTTTAATTTTTAATTTTTAATTTTTAATTTTTAATTTTTAATTTTTAATTTTTAATTTTTAATTTTTAATTTTTAATTTTTAATTTTTAATTTTTAATTTTTAATTTTTAGTTTTTAATTTTTAATTTTTAATTTTTAATTATTTGTTTCTTAATTTTTAATTTTTAATTTTTAATTTTTAATTTTTAATTTTTAATTTTTAATTTTTAATTTTTAATTTTTAATTTTTAATTTTTAATTTTTAAATTTTAATTTTTAATTTTTAATTTTTAATTTTTAATTTTTAAATTTTAATTTTTAATTTTTAATTTTTAATTTTTAATTTTTAATTTTTAATTTTTAATTTTTAATTTTTAATTTTTAATTTTTAATTTTTAATTTTTAATTTTTAATTTTTAATTTTTAATTTTAATTTTTAATTTTTAATTTTTAATTTTTAATTTTTAATTTTTAATTTTTAATTTTTAATTTTTAATTTTTAATTTTTAATTTTTAATTTTTAATTTTTAATTTTTAATTTTTAATTGAAATTTTTAATTTTTAATTTTTAATTTTTAATTTTTAATTTTTAATTTTTAATTTTTAATTTTTAATTTTTAATTTTTAATTTTTAATTTTTAATTTTAATTTATAATTTTTAATTTTTAATTTTTAATTTTTAATTTTTAATTTTTAATTTTTAATTTTTAATTTTTAATTTTTAATTTTTAATTTTTAATTTTAATTTTTAATTTTTAATTTTTAATTTTAATTTTTAATTTTTAATTTTTAATTTTTAATTTTTAATTTTTAATTTTTAATTTTTAATTTTTAATTTTTAATTTTTAATTTTTAATTTTTAATTTTTAATTTTTAATTTTCAATTTTTAATTTTTAATTTTTAATTTTCAATTTTTAATTTTTAATTTTTAATTTTTAATTTTTAATTTTAATTTTTTATTTTTAATTTTTAATTTTTAATTGTTAATTTTTAATTTTTAATTTTTAATTTTTAATTTTTAATTTTTAATTTTTAATTTTTAATTTTTTTTTTAAATTTTAATTTTTAATTTTTAATTTTTAATTTTTAATTTTTAATTTTTAATTTTTAATTTTTAATTTTTAATTTTTAATTTTTAATTTTTAATTTTTAATTTTTAAT
>CAVMKG010000014.1:2500-20489 GCA_963682025.1 Cordilura impudica
TAAAAAGAAAGGAGAATTTATAGGTATTGTGAATAATGGTATAGAAATATAATAATAATTAAAACAAAATAATTTTAAATATTAACATGATTAGGATTACAAGTTTAACAAAAAAAAATTTTACATTCTTTTTGTTGAGATATTGGTACAAAACACCCAAAGGAAAAATGTTGGTAAAATTAATTTATAGTTAAAGGAACGTTTTGATTTTAAGTAACATAAAAAAAAAACTATATGTCATATGTATACGAAAAATATAATAATTATTTAAATTAATTTTTTTTTTTTTTTTTATGTGAAATCGGCAATTTACTATTTTAAATTCATAATTATATTTTTATATACGCCATTGAAATCTATTATAATACATCACTTTCATAGATCCTTTTTAAGATTTTAGGTTTTAAGGCTTAAGAAGTTCTGAAGTTTAAAATTTTTACATATGCTAATAGTTACTAATTATTAGAAAATATTTTCACATATTCCTTTCGTCTTATGAATGTCAGATCTTCGATGTTGGTTTTGTGGTGTTGTGTGAGTCTCTTACCGCCGCGTGTAGGTTTTGACCACATGAGGTTTTCGACCACGTTGGAAGTAAAATGTACAGAAATGCAGAGCACAGAACTCCTGTCCGTTAAAGTATTTTCCGTGAAAATTTAAGAAGGTAAAATGGTTTCCGAAACCGGGAGACAGGTTACTGAAGTGTGGCGTTGAGACACACAATTCCAGTTGTAACTTATCGCCTTATTTGGTATAACTAATTTTTTTATTATATTTAGCAGCAACGTTTTAACTACTTTTCAATCACAAAATTTTTGCTAACATTACACTGTTCAATTTAAATTTTTTTCAACCTTTCACTTCAATATTCACACTATAAATGATAGTAAAAGAAATTGTGGCTTTTGGTTAGACCTTCTATATTATGTGATGATCTTAAAGGTGAATTCAAAGTCAGTAAAGAATTATAATGGTCATACTTGTTAAAGTAAGACAAAACTATTACCATATAATGCAATAAAATGAGATTAATGAGTTTGGTTCTTTTGTTTTGTTTTTTTTTTTTATATATATTTGCATTATTTATGCCCTGACATACATACATTTTGCATATATACTCGTTAAGCTAAGTTCCCAACCTGTGAATTTTAAATTTTCTACCATGCTAGAAAAAAAAATATACCAATTTTATATGATAATACATTTACAAAATGCTTTGATAAATAAAATTGTAACAATAAAAAAAAAATCGTAACAATTATATTATATTATATTATATTATATTATATTATATTATATTATATTATATTATATTATATTATATTATATTATATTATATTATATTATATTATATTATATTATATTATATTATATTATATTATATTATATTATATTATATTATATTATATTATATTATAATATATTATATTATATTATATTATATTATATTATATTATATTATATTAATTTTTATACCCTATACCACTATGTGGTTTGGGTATAATGACTTTGTGCTGCTGTTTGTAACAACCAAAAATATTTGACCTAGACCCATCTTTAATTATACCGATCGAATCAGAATCACTTTTTGAGTTGATTTAACAATGTCCGTCCGTCCGTCCGTCCGTCCGTCTGTGTGTCCATGTAAACTTTGTAATCAAACTGCAGGTCGCAAATCTGAATATATTTTGATGAAATTTGGTATATAAGCTTTTATCGGCCATTGGATGAACGCTGTTGAAATTGGTGAGAATCGGTCGATGTTCAGACCTAGCCCCCATACCCCTATGAAAACGACATAAATTGCAATAAGATCCAAATTGTCATATAGATATTACTCAAATTGGGTTTGTATGTGTTCATTACATCCATTAATGAGTAGTCCAAAAATGATACCTTCGGCCCCATATAGAGCTGCTTCCCGATCTTCACTTAAATCTATTAAAAAACAAAAATATTGCACTGATTCTTCTCAAATTTTGTTTGTATATATTTTTGGAAAATACAAGAGACTTTACCAAACATGATGAGGATCGGTCCATTTTTGGACCTAGTCTCCATATAGATATAGCATCCGATATGAACTTTTTCATAGCTACAACCAAAAAAATTAATAAAAATCCCTCTCAAATTTGGTTTTTGCTTATTTTCTATGTCCAGTTAGTTGGGCCTAAGAGATAGGGTTTCTAAACGCATGGTATAGGGTATCGTATAGTCGGTCTAGACCGACTATAATTTTCTCACTTGTTATAATTAATTTTTATAATTACTTTTTATAATTACCCGTGGGAAAATATCCATCCATATTCTAAATGGAGGTTTCCGCTATATATATGTACGTTAACTTTCGTGTTGCATAGTGTAAAGTTGATTGTGCAAGCAAAACTTTCCTCAAACTCAACGAATTTAATCAGTTAATAGCTCAATAGAAAGAGCTTGATCCACTGAGTGTTCTGAGAGTGAAAGGATCAATATCCATTCATCAGAAGAGGAGCTATGAGAATTCGAATTTCTTAAGTGAACGTGTCCCATAAAAAATGTACAAGGATGAATCGCGTTTGAGTATAACTTGAGTAAGGTAGGAGTTGAGTAAATTTCATTGATTGATTACATATCTATGTCTAAATACCTTTCATTAAAAAAAATGTAGGAAATCGCCCGGATAGAACGGCCAGACGGACTCGCTTTAGTTTTAATAAATTTTTTTAATATATATGATTTAAATACCTATAAACTACGAAATTGAGGAATATGAACTTTGGTATATAAATTCTTCAAAATATATAAAAATCCATCAATCCTTTTTGGAAATTCAGACATTATCGCTGAGCGGCTGATTCTATCAGTGTGTAACGCTGTAAGCATATTTTTAATTTTACCGGACAAAAAGAAGTTTGATTTTAATATACAAAAATTCAATAACCTGTTTTAAAATACAAAATAAATTTAATTTCAAATTTTTGAAATATAAATAAACTATTTGACTGCAGAAAAATATTTAAGATTAAAAAGAAATATTTTTTTTTAGCTCTGTTTGTTTTTTAACTTATATATAAAGTCAATAAAGCACGGATTCAGAAAGTAATAAATTTAAGGCACCATAAATTGAAAAATTTCAAAGGATGATAAATCTTAATTTATAACTATCTTATTTGTTTTCTGTTGGCTTTAAATCAATTTAAATAAATAATTTCTTAATTTTCTGATTCACAATTTATTTTGCTAAATTATTTTGAAGTGGCTTTAGCTCAACAGCACTGTCATCACTTTTTTGAATAATACATCTATAATGCTTAAACATTCAGACTAAGTAAGTTATCAATAAGATACAAATTGATTTTTATTGCTACGTTTTTCACTTTTTGAACTAAAGTGTGTTGCGTCTGTCTAACTCTCCTTAAGCTCCATTGAAATTCATCAAGTGATTTGTGTTAAGATTGTAGATTTATATTGTGTTGAATGATACAGATTGACACAGCCTCAAATCATATAAAAGATAGTAAATCTGAAAGCTTTGTATCAAAATACAATATTGAAAACTGACAATTTGTTTGTTTGTGGGTTTGAAATTTTCTTGAAATTTTCACAGTGTGTAAGTTTGTATCGGGAAAATATAATAGGCTATATTTTTTTATATGTGAAGTGGGCGTGACACCTCTCATACATAAAAAATTTTTAAAATCATGTATCTGGAGGTCTATGTTAGCAAGAGTCCTGAAACTTTGTAGAGGTACATAAGTTACTAATGTGAGAAGTCAGGCTAAAAATTGGCGGGATCAAACCAGTGGGCGTGGCACCTCCCATACATCGTAAATACATATCATCATAACTAACAACAAAAATATTCACTAGAAATAAGTTATATGACAAAACAGTGCTTGTCGGGTTAGCTAGTAAGTTATAAAGTTAATGGTAAACAAAAATGTTTTATACAATTGATGCGCTGTTTTTTGGAAATTCTAAAAAAAAATTGTTTATAACGGGTGATTTTTTTGAGGTTAGGATTTTCATGCATTAGTATTTGACAGATCACGTGGGATTTCAGACATGGTGTCAAAGAGAAAGATGCTCAGTATGCTTTGACATTTCATCATGAATAGACTTACTAACGAGCAACGCTTGCAAATCATTGAATTTTATTACCAAAATCAGTGTTCGGTTCGAAATGTGTTTCGCGCTTTACGTCCGATTTATGGTCTACATAATCGACCAAGTGAGCAAACAATTAATGCGATTGTGACCAAGTTTCGCACTCAGTTTACTTTATTGGACATTAAACCAACCACACGAATGCGTACAGTGCGTACAGAAGAGAATATTGCGTCTGTTTCTGAGAGTGTTACTGAAGACCGTGAAATGTCGATTCGTCGCCGTTCGCAGCAATTGGGTTTGTGTTATTCGACCACATGGAAGATTTTACGCAAAGATCTTGGTGTAAAACCGTATAAAATACAGCTCGTGCAAGAACTGAAGCCGAACGATCTGCCACAACGTCTAATTTTCAGTGAATGGGCCCTAGAAAAGTTGGCAGAAAATCCGCTTTTTTATCGACAAATTTTGTTCAGCGATGAGGCTCATTTCTAGTTGAATGGCTTCGTAAATAAGCAAAATTGCCGTATTTGGAGTGAAGAGCAACCAGAAGCCGTTCAAGAACTGCCCATGCATCCCGAAAAATGCACTGTTTGGTGTGGTTTGTACGCTGGTGGAATCATTAAACCGCATTTTTTCAAAGATGCTGTTGGACGCAACGTTACGGTGAATGGCGATCGCTATCGTTCGATGCTAACAAACTTTTTGTTGCCAAAAATGGAAGAACTGAACTTGGTTGACATGTGGTTTCAACAAGATGGCGCTACATGCCACACAGCTCGCGATTCTATGGCCATTTTGAGGGAAAACTTCGGAGAACAATTCATCTCAAGAAATGGACCGGTAAGTTGGCCACCAAGATCATGCGATTTGACGCCTTTAGACTATTTTTTGTGGGGCTACGTCAAGTCTAAAGTCTACAGAAATAAGCCAGCAACTATTCCAGCTTTGGAAGACAACATTTCCGAAGAAATTCGGGCTATTCCGGCCGAAATGCTCGAAAAAGTTGCCCAAAATTGGACTTTCCGAATGGACCACCTAAGACGCAGCCGCGGTCAACATTTAAATGAAATTATCTTCAAAAAGTAAATGTCATGGACCAATCTAACGTTTCAAATAAAGAACCGATGAGATTTTGCAAATTTTATGCGTTTTTTTTTAAAAAAAAGTTATCAAGCTCTTAAAAAATCACCCGTTATAATTTAAGGTTTTTATAAGATGTATTTTCTTTGTGTCTAGTCTGTTAAGATAGGGAAATGAATGTTAAATTGAAATTGACATTTCTGTATATTGGAGCTCAACACCTTCATAAACTTAATATAAGAAATCAAACTCAAAGCTAGACAGAAGATACAATAAAATTTGGAAGAAGATGTTTATTTCAACTTCATATTTCTTTCAAAGGGATAAAGCAATTTCTGTTATATTAATTTGATGACAGGTACATTTAAATCAATATGTTCTTTTTAAACCAAGATTTTAAACAAATTTTCAGTCAACATATCAGCTATTTTTATCCAATACTGATTTGGAATACTTAAAACAGTTTGATTGATTTTAAACGGTACAGTTATTCCCTTTAGCAATATATGTTAAGGCTATGATGAGTTTGCGCTGACGTTTGTAACCATCAAATATATTTGACTAGTCTTTTGTTATAGCGACCGACTCAGAAAAACTTTCTGAGTCGATTTAGCGACGTCAGTCCGTCCGTCCGTCCAACTGTTTGTCTGTCCGTCCGTTGTGTGTCCATGTAAACCTTGTAATTAAACTAGAGATCGCAAAAATTAATACTTTTTGATGAAAGTTAGTACATAAGCTCTTCTAGATCACTGTTGACATTGATGAAAATCAGTGCGTGTTATGACCTCGACTAAATCAAATATACAAATAACCCCTATCAGATCAACTTAAATGATCGTAAGATCCAGATTTTCTTATATATAGAAATTAAGTTTTGTCTGTTTGTCTGCTTGTGTGTGGTTTATATGAGGCTACACCACTCGATCGATCTTCTTGAAATCCTTACAGCAGGTAGCTGCCTATCCCGTAGAAATAGTAGGCTATATATATTTTGGATTTCTCAAGTGGGCGTGGCACCTCCCATATAAAGTGAATTTTTAACATCAATTTTAACATATAATATCTGGAGTACTACGACAGCAATAGTTTTGAAAGTATGTACATGTAATCTGATTTAGTAAGTCTCGAAAATATAGGCGGGATCGTACCAATTGGCGCGGACCCACCATACAAAGTAAATATTTAATATCATATATCTAGAGTACTATAACGCTGAAAGCCTTGGGACTTTGTATGAGTTCCTAAGTTATCTATGTTAGTACTCGGAAATCGGCTGGGGATCGTACCAATGTGCGTGGCACCGCCTATGCCAAAAAATATGAAGTACTACAAAAATGACAGTCGTGAAACTTTTGACAAGTACATTAATTACCAATACGAGTAGTCATGGAAAATGTGGGCGGAATCGCCAAAATCAAAAATCGCCAAAATAAAATAACGCAAAAAAGAAAAATCGACTAAATCAAAAATCGCCAAAAATAAATAAAATAGTTTTCAACAAAATGTATTCCCAGTTTTTTTTTATTTCGTAACGATGGGTGTAGCGAAGCGCTTTGGGTTACAGCTATTATATAGGTTATTATATAGTCAGATTAATCTATAAAATGTTTTTATAAGGGAGTCAAATCCTGAAGATCAAAGTAGACAAAAGATTCGAAATCGTTTTTAGATCATTTATTCAACATTGTAAAACTTATTTAATATAAATGGCATATGGCTCGTTCTATTTGCAGTATGTGTTCCATTATGACTTAAGAACAAATGATTTAATATTTTGCCATTTTCGATTTTTTTATGAATTTAATATAAATAAAAATATCTAAATTTGGTGGAAAAAAATATTTTTCATCCTTTCACTCTGAATAACTGCGACTTTAAATAGGTCCAACTAATTGGGTATAGAAAATAAGTAGAAATCAAATATAGGGGAATTTTTTTTTGCCTGCAACCCAAAAAAAAGTTCATATCTTATGCTATATTTATCATGGGAACTAGGTCAAAAAATGGATCGATCCTGACAAAATCTGATCAATGCACTTAATTTTGTTAAAACAAATTTGAGAAAAATCTGTGCAATTTTTTTTTGACTGAGATCTATAAGAAAATTTTGATATTATAGCTAAGGGGTCATTTATATGGAGACTTTTCTGAACATGCATATATTTTCACCTCTTTTAATAGCGTTCATTCTATGGCCGGTGGAATTTTATAAAGTAAATTTTTGTATTTGTGACCGTTACTTTGATCGCAAAGTTTACATGAGCGCACAGATGGACAGAAGGAAGGGCGAACATCGCTAAATCAACTCAGAAAGTGAAACTGTGTCGATCAAACATTAGCACAATGTCATAATACCTGGTATAGGTACCTGGTATAGTGGTATAGGTTATAACAAGAAAGATATAATATACACTTGCTAGAAAAGTTATCCGTACACTTGCAGGTGAAATTATTACATTTTTATACAAATTTTAATGCAATGTCTTGATTTATCTGGAAGTACCTAACAACGTATTCGTACATTTATAATTAGGGAAATCCCATGAATTATGCAAGAAGACAAGCTTGTTTGTGCAAAGTTGATTTGACTTAATTATAGTTCTTTGCCAAACAGTATTTTGAGAAAAGCCCAAAATAAAAGAAATCGGTGCTGATTAGAGAACAATCAGGAATCAGCGCAATACGTCTTTCAAATCCACCAATTCAATTTTGTAGAAAACTTGTTTTGGTCGCTTTTTCAAACTAACTATGAGCGGAAAGCGTACCACTTTGGCGTCAATGAAACAGAATCACAGAATTACTACTTCAAAAATAAGTTCTAAAATCAAAGAATTTTTCGCCAAAGATATTGATGAAAATACCGTTCACAAAACGTTAACAAAAAATCTAACTGCCATGGTTGTATACTATATAGCAAGCCATTCATTTCTGCAGTCAATAAAAAAAATGTGTGTACCGTGGAAACGAAAATATACAGAACGTGTTTTATTCTCAGATGAAAGGAAATTTTGAATTAAAGGAAAAAGTTTGGTTTGGTGAATAGGTGGAACTGCATTAGTAATAGAAAATCAAAAGATAATGATTTAATCTAATTTTCGAGATATCAGCACCTTTTGTTAAGTAGATGTATATTAATATTAATTAAAGGATTTTTGATTTTTCCTAAACTCCAGATCATAAATGTGAGTATATGAGCGTGCCAAAGATCGGATATACATAAAGCAAATATGGCTTCCAAAACATATATTAGAAACTATTTAATATTAGACTTTGTCTTCGTTTACAGTTCTAAAATCAACTTTGTTCGTTCTAAAATTTGTCCTTGCTAAAACATTTTGTACAGACATAAAATTCTTGAAGTTATCGTTTTTATTTATTTTTTATTTTATTTGATTAAAAAAAAAAATAATTTCATTAGATTAGTTGAAGTTTTTAAATATATAAATGAAGTGAAAACATTTCATTATTAAATTTCTTTAATTTCGATAAAAAAATTTTAAAAAGTTTTCTCATAGCACAGTGTTCTGGGCATTATTGTTCATTATCTTAATCAAAGTTAGTTAAAGAAAAAAATAAAAATAAAATAAAAAAAGCAGAGCACCACGTTAAAACACTTTTGCTTCTTTTTTTTGCTCGGTCCCACCATTGTACAGCATAACATTGATAATGTTCGTACTGATGATCCCCATGAGTTATGACACTTTACAATTTTCTTTCTTCCATTTGCAGGTTTTTGATTAATGGCAGCACATTACTTCCATTACAGTTGTTATGAAATATATTAAATACAAGTGCGATAATATTGTTGCGGCTACGAAAACTAAATGATTTTTCGATATTTTATTCCTGCATCAAATGATTAAGTATGAAGCAAAGGAGTTATGTTATTTAAAGTTTTGTTAAGGAATTTTTATAAAATTAAAATTTTTATGTTAAAATTGCATTTGCAATATATTGAAATACATATAGGTACTGCTAGTTGGAAATTTATGAAAGACATCTTTAGTAACTATTAAAAGCAAAAACTATATCAGATTCACTGTTAACTTGCTGATCCGCTCACAAAATATATTCGCTTTGTAAGAGATTTGTCAAAATATCGGCGAAATATCATGTCTTTAATCTCGATGATGACCTTGTAAAAGAATTTATTTGGAAAGTCTTCAAGTCGCTTCAAGTCAAATTGACACATTTCTTTAAATATCGAGAATAAATCCTATGTCCTATACCTAAAGAATTACTTCTCCTATTGTCTTTGAACAAACTCCAATAAAGCTTTCTAAAATCTTCAAAATTCAAAAAAAAAATTTTATTATAATTTTTTTGTTTAAATCTTTGTATGTCATATCTTGATAAAAATATTTGTATTACTTGGAATTTTTTTCTTTTTTGTTTGTTTTCACTTCTTTCAACTTTAATGAATTTTGGTAAGTTGCTATCTTTAGTCTATGGTAACCAATATGCCACATGTTTTTCACCTGTTGCTACCAGTTTGGTGACGACCATTGGGTCGAGTCAAAGTTTTTGTTTTCAAAAATAAATTTAAGGAATATGAAAAATAAACTTTCTAATTTATGCAGCATACAGAAAAAAGATTTTAATATAAACGAAAGTTTGTGTCTAAGAACATATGGAGCTGATCCTTTTTGGTATCAAAAAAGTTTAAAATTGAAGCAATGTGATATAATTTGTAACAAACAAGTAAGAATGTAAAATTTGGCTGTGTCGAATACTTGATACCCTCAGTCAATACAAGTCCAAAAATGTACAGATTTCAAATTATAATTTTTTAAATTAAGTATTTTCGTGCCTTTTTAATTGAAAATAAGTATTAAATGCAATAAGCATAAATGCATACACATTTTTTTTCTTGTTATTGTATTTTTTGTACATGTGAACATTCGCATGCATGAAAGAAAATAACAAAACAACAAGCAACCGAAAATGTATATGCATCGACCTATATGAACACGTTCGGTTAAGTATAAACTCTTTTCACAGTTTTGAGTTTTTTAAATGAAATTCTATCGGAGTATCATTACATTGCCGAAAGTCATTCCTAGTTTAATTGATCTAGAGTATCTTAATTCAATACTAAACTACTGCAGATTATGCAGCAGATTTTAAACCTAAGTAATGCGACCCTTGGTGTCTCCAGAATTTATTTCGATGAGCCACAAGACGATTGACAAACTGATATACATATGCCCTCTGCACAGTGGTATTAAGGTTATGAAAATACACTAAAGAAAAGATTACGATTTTAAGAAAAGCTGCATGAAAAAAGTATTTTTTTTAAGCAAATATATTTTTTAAGTATAGGAACGTGTTTAAAAAAATTGAGTTTTCAAGCAAGTGTACTTTTTACAAAAATGTACTTTTTATGGAAAGGTACCTTTTAAGAAAAGTACTTTTTAATAGAAGATAATCTTTCAAGAAGGTGTACTTTTCTAAGAAAATATACTTTTTTATTTAAAATGTTCTTTTTTTTTAAGAAAATATATTTTTCAACAAAACTTAGCTTCTGATAAAAACGTACTTTTTTAACAAAAGGTACTTTTTAAAGAAAATTCGCTTTTTTAAGCAAACATGACAATGAATTTCTTAAGAAAATTTACTTTTTTCCGAAAGAGTACTTTTTAAAGAAAATGTAGTTTTTTAAGAAAATGTAGTTTGTTACGGAATGATTATTTTTTAACAAAAACAAACGCAGTTTCACCAAAAGGCACTTTAATCATACGTCGCTCAGTGCGATTGCTTCATATATACGAAAAGATTTTTTTGCGCCACTTCTTTTCCATCAGTCTTAGGCCGAGGCCACGCAATGAGCGGCAAAGCGGCGAGCGGCAGATCGACTAGCGGAAAAAAATTAAAACATATGAAATACTACTGAAGTGGCCACACAATGAGCGGCATGTGGGTGGTATTTCTGAGCGTCTAAGCGGCCCCGCTCAGGAATAGGACTTGTTCGAATTTTTAGTTGTTTTCTGAGCGGTAAAGAATAAAAATGGCAAAAAATGGCTTTTCTTTGTTTTGTCAATCTGTAGCGCGATTCAGTAACTTCTTTTTAACAATAATCGAATCGTTAGAAAAAGAAAACGGCAAAATGATCGATTTTGGTATTCAGTAAAATTTTTAAACGATATTCGATATTGGTAAAGTCAGCTGTTGTTGTTATCTTAACGACAACCATTATTGTAGTAAAACAAGTTGTCTGTTTGCTTATCTAAATTGTAAGTTTTGGTCTTTTATTGTTGAACTGACTGAATTAGATGCACGCAGAGAAAAGATATCGCAATCATATTATAGTCTTTTAAATTTAATTTTAATAATATTGTGATCGCTGTGATTATTATATAGTTAAATGTTTTACGATAACATGTCTGCCATTTTAAAATTTGAAATATGGTTGGTTGAAACAATGTTATGGTTCAGAAAACTCTTGCCACGAACAAAATATGATTATGAAGGAAGCAAAATATGAAGTTTCCAAAAATACTATAGTTATTTGATATGTACAATCATACAATCATCAGATTTTAATATCATTTTTTTGTGTTACTTAAGTGCATTGTCGGTAAGCAGTCAGTTCGTTTGTCTTCACTAAGTGTTTTTAAAAAAACTTTAAAAAATCTTTGTTAAAAAAAGTATAAATTGGACAATAGTTGAAAGGTAAGTAATACATATGGACGTTTATTAATATAGATAATTGTATTTACTATGTAAATAGTTTGACGCACAACTATCATGTCTAAAAACTATTTAATTTAGAAAGTCTTCAAATCTTTCTAATTGACGCTAATTAATGTAAGACATTCTATCAGTATTTTTTTAACAACAACCAAAAATAATATGGCTGATACCTACCAAAGAATGGTTTCTTTTCAACCATATAATAGTTATGGAGAGTTTAGCATGATAGCTCTTAATCATAGAATTATCTCTTTCAAACATGCAAACCATGTTATGCTCTCGATAATCATTGCATGATTTATTTATTTATTTATTAAAGTCTATGGAATTAATCCTTTGAGACTATTTAAAAGTACAAATGGTATAAAAAAAATAAAAATACAATATTGAAAAATAGATACTAATAACGATAACATATAAATCATTCAAAACTGAGAATTTAAGTTTAGTATGATATTCTGTTTAATAACATCAATATTCAAAGAATAATCAATAAATTGATATAAGTCGTTGAAGTTGTTGCATATTCTCCTGAACGGATCAGCGTTAGCATAGTTTGTACTAAAATATGGGATACATAGTGGTTGGTAGTGACGAGTTAAACGTTGAGGAACATTTAAAGCAATATTATTTATAAGGAATTCAGAACAAACTGTTCCATGGATAACATTTAAAACAAAAGATACGTTCAACATAATTCGGCGGCTTTTAATTGTGGGCAATTTAATTAATGCTAGTCGCATAAGATATGACGGAAGGTTGACAGGATTCCATTGCATGCCACGTAAGCAAAAAAGAAGGAACTGTTTTTGAACGGATTCTATTCGATCAATGTGTATATTGTAATGCGGGTCCCAAATACTAGACCAATATTCAAGAATTGGTCTGACAAGAGAAGTATGTAACTGCTTGGTTATATAAGGATCAGTAAACTCTTTAGCCCATCGTTTAATAAAAGCAAGAACATCTCTTGCCTTATTTACCGTATATTGAACAAAATTCAGTTTTTCATAAAGTAAAATACTCAAATCTTGGAAAACTTTGACTGGTTCCAACAGGTTTCCACCCAACGAAAAATATACATTTATTAAGTTCTTTCGAGTAAATCGCATAACTTTGCATTTATCGAGGTTGAGATCCACTAAATTAATTCTGCACCACACAAAGCCATTATCAAGATCATTTTGTATATATAAGTGATCAGACTTATCATTGTAACTGAAAAATATTTTTGCGTCGTCAGCATACATCAATATATTAGAAAATTGTATAACGTTTGGGAGATCGTTTATGGACAATGAAAATAAAATTGGACCAAGATGGCTACCTTGGGGAACTCCAGAAAGAACATCAATGTTTTTTGAGTTCCAGTTTTTATAGCGTAATTTCTGTTTTCTGTCACAAAGATATGATTTAATCCAACTCAAGCTTTTTGTAGTAAAACCTAATTTATTCAATTTATTTAGAAGAAGGTTATGATTGACTTTATCGAAAGCCTTGCTGAAATCGGTGTATACAGTATCAGTTTGTTTATCATTTGCAAATTCACGATTAATCAGGGTTGTAAAATGTAGCAAGTTGGTGACAGTTGAACAACCTTTTTGAAAACCATATTGAATAGGTGTAATAATAGATGACAGCCGATGACACACAGACCCCGTTATGAGTTTTTCGAAAAGTTTCGGAATTGAATTGAGCTTAGCGATTCCTCTGTAGTTTTTATACCCTATACCACTATGTGGTTTGGGTATAATGACTTTGTGCTGCTGTTTGTAACTACCAAAAATATTTGACATAGACCGATCTTTTATTATACCGATTAAATCAGAATCACTAACTGATTCGATTTAACGATGTCAGTCCGTCCGTCCGTTTGTGTGTCCATGTAAACCTTGTAATCAAAGTGCAGGTCACAAATATGAATATCTTTTGATGGAATTTGGTATGTGAGCTTTTATCTGCCATAGGATGAACGCTATTGAAATTGGTGAGAATCAGTCCATGTTCAGACCTAGCCCCCATACAAATGAGCCCTATGAAATCGACATAAATTGCCATAAGATCCAAATTGTCATATAGATCTTACTTAAATTGGGTTTGTATGCATTTATTATATCCATTAATGAGTAGTCCAAGAATTATCCCTATGGGACAACTCTTATAGGCCCCATATAGAGCTGATTCCCGATCTTCACTGCAATCTATCAAAAAACAAAAATATTGCACTGATTCTTCTCAAATTTTGTTTGTATATATTTTTGCGAAATACAAGAGACTTTACCAAACATAGTCAGGATCGGTCCATTTTTGGGCCTAGTCCCAATATGGACATAGCATCCGATATTAACTTTTTCACATCCGCAGCCAAAAAAATTTATAAAAATCCCACTCAAATTTGGTTTATGCATATTTGCTATGTCCAGTTAGTTGGGCCTATGAGATAGGGTCTCTAAACGCATAGTATAGGGTATCATATAGTCGGTCTAGACCGACTATTATTTTCTTAGTTATTTACTTCTGATTTACTTCCGGATTTGAATAATGGAATGATGAAAGCTTCTCTCCAAAGAGTTGGAAAATAACCATACTTTATGGATGTGTTAAACATTAAAGTTAACGGGATGGACAGACTTTCAGCACATGAAATCAAAAGAGAGCTGGGAACCCCATCAGGGCCATGATTAATTGATGATTTCAGGTTCTTTAAGCCCTGAACTACTTCCGATTGTTCAAAAAATGGAAACGATATTATTTGACTTGAAGCGAGATGATATGGGTAAATATTCGCTACGTCATATTTAACATCAGAATAAGTTTTTTTCTTTTTGCGAAGAAATCAATAAAGAGAAATCAAGAAAGAGATCATACGTTTGGTTGTTGTTAAAAATGCTGATAGAATGTCTCACATTGATTAGTGTCATTATTGCTCAACCTTTGTGCAACTCGTGTGGTCTTGTTAGACAAATAATAAAATTTTAAATGGACGGCCTCAAATTAATAATACAACATTTGGAAATTGTAAGGAGATTGTTGGTGTTATTTCTAATGACAAAGATAACTATTATTTGTATGTTAAAGAAGGTATAAAATAACAAAAATCAATTTTATAAAAAAAAACTTATAATTTCTTATCAATTTTAGTTAAAAAAAAATAGTAATTTACCGGAGGACGCTGAAGTGCATGTATTAAGTAAAGATTTTAAAATAAAGCCAGATATATTTTCTGATTTACTTGTCCAATTTATTTCTTCCATCGATTTCGTGTTGCATATTAAATTGCAAAGTAAGTATAAAATTATGATATTGAAGTTAACAGAGTACTGTAATAACAATTTTTTTAGGTTCTGCTTGTAACTGTCAATCTTTTACAGATTCAGAGTCTAGCTGCGATTTGGATTTTACAACTATCACTAATTCGCAGCAAAATTATACTTCAATATAACAGACGAGTTCGTACGTTGGAGAAACCGAATTCTTAAATTTTAGCCAAGGAAATATATTAATTCATGAACTTCCTTCCACTCAGGTAACTATACATACATACATTATACATATAGCTTAGTTCAACTAGTTGTTAAATAAATTAATTTTTTTTAGGACATCAAGTTTATTTCAGACTTTCAAGATCTAGTAAAAGTCGAAGTTTTGGAAAATAAACATCACACAAAATTAGCAAAGGCGCTTATAACATTTATACTAAAGATCGATCTGGACAAAAAGTATGAATATTTTATTTTATGTTAATATAAATTCGAACATAATTAACTCAAATTAATTTCAGATTAATAAGAGCAGATTTCTGGCAATTGGGTCAATCCATCGTGGAAATTTTCCCTTCTGAGGTGAAGGAAACATTCTACGTGCCGTATTATAAAGGCCATTTAGGTAAAGGTAAACCATTCGACGTCTACAATTTATGTAAAATATCAGATTAAACTACTAAATTTCTTAATAAATTATATCGATGCTGCAAATGAAAAAATTGTACCAGGGCCTTCAAAAATATTAAATAATAACTCTCTTGAAATTTTTTTAATTTTTTTTAATTATCTATTCACATTGTATCATAGCTACAGTACGAACATTTATTATTTAAACCAGGAATAGTTGTTCATATAGGCGAATATGAAGATGAAATTCCTTTATATGGGCTAATTAAACATATATCTTTAATTGAAGAGTATTATTCCTTATGTATTCAAAGACTTTTAAAGCATGGCTTTTATTCACATTATCATGCTTTTTCTCGTGTGGAGATGCCAGTCTCCCATCGGGCGCGTCACCAGGTGGCGGATGGGAGGGTTAGGATGCACCCTAATGGCTCCGATACAAATACTCAACGGCAGATGTAGAAGATTACTATTAGAGAGCATCTTAGCATACAGATCATCGTAGTCAAGTAAAAGCTTCCTTTGTAGCTAAAGATGTTTTTACAAGAGGACGTTAATTTTCGGAGTTCACTCCCTGCGGAACAAAAACTGGATAGGGGTGGGTCCCGAAAAGAAAGCAAAACATGGTTAATGTCTTCAAAAGATGAAAAACTTACGGTGCAGAGCCTAAAGAACCCAGTACCGGCGGCTAAGTGTGGTGAGCAAGAGGATCCACAGTCGTCGGGATCAGTTGACTGCAAGTCCCCTATGGAGGTGGGTAACTTGGCTTCTATAGATGGGTATGTTGCAAAAAAAGACCAAAATAAGGAGACTGAGGAGTCGGATCTGAGAGGGAGCCTTGTGCGACCTCAACGTCACATGACAGATTCAGATACCGACGAATGGAATTCCTCAAACGAAGGTAACGACACAGTCATTGCCACGCAGCCTAAACAGGCAAATTCCGATGTGATCAAAATGCTAGAGGAAGTAAGAGCCAGCATAGCTAAACTCTCTACTAATAAGAAAAAGTTATCTTGGGCCCAACGATGAAAAATCTCCAAAATGAACCGGAAAGCACAAAAAGCAAAGAGACGCAAGATTTTCTAAAGGATAATGGACCTTCTACACCCACATCCTCGTATGCAGGTAAGCAGATACGTTCTCCAGAGGAACAGAACTTTGCAGAGGCAACAAAGAAGAAGAGGGATTTCATGCCAACCACTACACAGCTGATCAATTACCCCAACCTGAAGAATAGAGGTACCATCGCGGAAACTCAACCCAATGGAGAGGTTAATGGGTCAACGTTAAATGGGAAAGATGGTGCAAAAGGTAATCCTTCATTGCAAGTTCAAAACTCCATCAAAGGTGTTAGATAAGCAACGAAGAGAAAACAGGTTGCACCATCAGGTAAGGAACAATGGAATTCATATGCTAGTATGGCGAAAAAACCAGCAATGGACGAACTTTTTTATGCCATTGCAGATTTAAGTAGTCCCACCGGCAAAATCCCAACTGCGCCGAGAACAGCACTCGAAGAGGCATTTAAGGATCATAGAGTATGTTCTAGACGCTGAAAAGGATGCCCAAGAGATCCAAATAAATAACCGCAAATTCTCCATGGACGTACTTATGCTACAACTTGCGTCCAACGCATGTGTACAAACCCTGGAGAAAATGATGGAATGTATACCAGCTCCTTGGGATGGTGCCAAAATGTCCCTCGTCAAAAGGCAGACATTCCATCCCTAACCAAAGCGTCCTTTTTCATCAAAGGTTGTGGCAGCAAGCTTGCTACTGAAGACGTTATTAAGGTCTTGGAGATATTCCACAGAGAGGAGGGCCAAGACGGCACTCTCTTCGTTGTGGGTATTGATCAGGAGTCAATGGCTAGCCTCAAAACAACTGCCTCTTCGTATCAGCTGCAGTCTACTTTAAAGTAGGCAAAACTACCATTGGCTGGGAGAAGGAACCGATAGTGAGGGGGGCTCCACCGACCCAACACCATCCACGTCAGATACAAAGGGAGAGTTAAAAATAACTAACTCCCAAGAGGAACAACTATTGGCCGAATAATGATCATATTTGTTCAAAAAATCTAGTGTACGATATCCAAGATTGGCATGTCTCTAGCGAGCATTCCTTCTCGGATCATCGATACATCTTATTTAATTTGATATACCAACTGCGTGAGCCCCTTAAGTTCGGGAATAAGGCTTAAATGGATTGGCAAAAATTTAGAAGAATTCTAA
>CAVMKG010000015.1:2500-5000 GCA_963682025.1 Cordilura impudica
TTAAAAATTAAAAATTAAAAATTAAAAATTAAAAATTAAAAATTAAAAATTAAAAATTAAAAATTAGAAATTAAAAATTAAAAATAAAAAATAAAAATTAAAAATAAAAAATTTAAAATTAAAAATTAAAAATAAAAATTAAAAATTTAAAATTAAAAATTAAAAATTAAAAATTAAAAATTAAAAATTAAAAATTAAAAATTAAAAATTAAAAATTAAAAATTAAAAATTAAAAATTTAAAATTAAAAATTAAAAATTAAAAATTAAAAATTAAAAATTAAAAATTAAAAATTAAAAATTAAAAATTAAAAATTAAAAATTAAAAATTAAAAATTAAAAATTAAAAATTAAAAATTAAAAATTAAAAATTAAAAATTAAAAATTAAAAATTAAAAATTAAATAATAATTAGTTATTTATAGTTCGGTTCGAGATCATGTATACATTTTCTAATACTAGAAAAGATAATACTTTTATGCAATGTAAGAGAAATTTGGAAAAAATTGAAGACAGCGCTAGATGGAGTAGCTACTTTCGAACAAAGCGAATTGTTCATCTTCGGCATCTTTCTGCCTATTGCTTCAACTCATGCTTAATCAACTATTTAACTCAACATTAGAAAGAAAAGAACATGAGAAATGTTTTTTCTTTCTTTTCATACGAGAGTTAGAACGAACAAGCAGAGTTTTTTTTTTCCAATTTATAGCTTTCTCTACATTAACATCGCTTTGATCAATTACAAATCTCGTAATGTGAAAAAAGCTCTTTTTGTTTTGCCAAACGTCCCATAGATGGGAACTGTAATGACATGTGAAATCTTAACAGATTTATCACAATTGCATTGGACCGTATGTTTTGTATGTTGGTTTTTATGTATTGTCGATCTTGTATTGTAATAATAATTAGTTATTTATAGTTCGGTTCGAGATCATGTATACATTTTCTAATACTAGAAAAGATAATACTTTTATGCAATGTAAGAGAAATTTGGAAAAAATTGAAGACAGCGCTAGATGGAGTAGCTACTTTCGAACAAAGCGACTTGTTCATCTTCAGCATCCTTCTGCCTATTGCTTCAACTCATGCTTAATCAACTATTTAACTCAACATTAGAAAGAAAAGAACATGAGAAATGTTTTTTCTTTCTTTTCATACGAGAGTTAGAACGAACAAGCAGAGTTTTTTTTTTTTCCAATTTATAGCTTTCTCTACATTAACATCGCTTTGATCAATTACAAATCTCGTAATGTGAAAAAAGCTCTTTTTGTTTTGCCAAACGTCCCATAGATGGGAACTGTAATGACATGTGAAATCTTAACAGATTTATCACAATTGCATTGGACCGTATGTTTTGTATGTTGGTTTTTATGTATTGTCGATCTTGTATTGTAATAATAATTAGTTATTTATAGTTCGGTTCGAGATCATGTATACATTTTCTAATACTAGAAAAGATAATACTTTTATGCAATGTAAGAGAAATTTGGAAAAAATTGAAGACAGCGCTAGATGGAGTAGCTACTTTCGAACAAAGCGACTTGTTCATCTTCAGCATCCTTCTGCCTATTGCTTCAACTCATGCTTAATCAACTATTTAACTCAACATTAGAAAGAAAAGAACATGAGAAATGTTTTTTCTTTCTTTTCATACGAGAGTTATAACGAAGAAGCAGAGTTTTTTTTTTTCCAATTTATAGCTTTCTCTACATTAACATCGCTTTGATCAATTACAAATCTCGTAATGTGAAAAAAGCTCTTTTTGTTTTGCCAAACTATAAATAACTAATTATTATTACAATACAAGATCGACAATACATAAAAACCAACATTAAAAATTAAAAGTTAAAAATTAAAAATTAAAAATAAAAATTAAAAATTAAAAATTAAAAATTAAAAATTAAAAATTAAAAATTAAAAATTAAAAATTAAAAATTAAAAATAAAAATTTAAAATTTAAAATTAAAAATTAAAAATTAAAAATTAAAAATTAAAGATTAAAAATTAAAAATTAAAAATTAAAAATTAAAAATTAAAAATTAAAAATTAAAAATTAAAAATTAAAAATTAAAAATTAAAAATTAAAAATTAAAAATTAAAAATTAAAAATTAAAAATTAAAAATTAAAAATTAAAAATTAAAATTAAAAAATTAAAAATTAAAAAATAAAAATCAAAAATTAAAAATTAAAAATTAAAAATTAAAAATCAAAAATTAAAAATTAAAAATTAAAAATTAAAAAATAAAAATTAAAAATTAAAAATTAAAAATTAAAAATTAAAAATTAAAAATTAAAAATTAAAAATTAAAAATTAAAAATTAAAAATTAAAAATTAAAAATCAAAAATTAAAAATTAAAAATTAAAAATTAAAAATTAAAAATTAAAAATTAAAAATTAAAAATTAAAAATTAAAAATTAAAAATTAAAAATTAAAAATTAAAAATTAAAAATTAAAAATTAAAAATTAAAAATTAAAAATTAAAAAATTAAAAATTAAAAAT